>LPNX010001622.1:312085-349558 GCA_001517045.1 Pseudotsuga menziesii | reverse complement strand
TAGAGGAGGGAACACAAGCAGTCATCACCACTCCTTACAGGCATCCCAAAAGGTACAAGGATGAGATTGAGAAAACCATCAAAGAATTACTGGAGCTTGCTAATATACGAACCAGTTCTAGCCCCTTTGCATCTTCAATAGTTCTGGTTAAGAAGAAGGATGGTACTCTGCGTATGTGCATCGATTATCGAGCACTTAACAAAAAGACCATCAAGAACAGGTATCCCATTCCCAGAATTGACGAACTCATGGATGAGCTTCGGGGAGCTCAATACTTCTCCAAGATCGATCTTCGCTTGGGGTACCATCAGATCAGGGTAAAGGGACCAGGACATCTCCAAAACAGCTTTCCGCTATCATTATGGTCACTATGAGTTTCTGGTCATGCCCTCCGGACTGACCAATGTTCCAGCCACTTTCAGTCATGCATGAACCATACCTTCCGAGCACAGCTACGTAAATTTTTGCTGGTATTCTTTGATGACATCCTGATTTACAGCAAAACCTGGGAAGAACATCTGAAACACCTGGACGAAACATTGAGTATTTTAGAAGAGCATTCACTATATGCAAAAATGTCCAAGTGTGAGTTTGGCATGAAAGAAACGTTGTACTTAGGACACGTAATCAATGCAGAAGGAGTACAGGTTGACATGGAGAAAATCAGGGCTATCAGAGATTGGCCTGCGCCAAAAACAGTTACAGAGTTGAGAGGGTTCCTAGGTCTGTGTACTTATTACCGGCGGTACGTTAAGGGATTCTCCCAATTTGCAGCACCCCTCACAGATCTCACCAAGAAAGGAGCATTCACTTGGACAGACTTATCACAGAAAACTTTCGAGGAGATGAAGGTTAATATGAGTTCTTGTCCAGTTCTGGCATTACCAGATTTCTCACAACCTTTTGTGGTAGAATGCGATGCCTCAGGGGAAGGGTTAGGAGCAGTGTTGATGCAGAATCATCACCCTATTGCATTTGAGAGTCGTAAACTGAAGAACTACGAGCGCCATTACTCCATATATGACAAGGAGATGCTGGCCATCTTGCATGCTCTCACAAAATTCAGACAGTACCTAGTGGGCAATAAGTTCAAAATCAAAACCGATCATAATAGCCTCAAGTATTTCTTGGAACAGAAGGAACTGAATGAGCGACAGCAGAAATGGGTCAGCAAGGTACAAGCCTATGATTTCGAGATCGAGTATGTGAAAGGTAAGAATAATGTAGTAGCTGATGCATTATCCAGGCGTCCAGCCCCATTATCTCTCAGTAGTATATCCACGGATTGGAGGGCACTTCTCTTAGTGGAATACTCCAAAAATAAATTCGCTTGCGAATTATTGGACGGGCAAATTCAGGATGGCAGGTACAGGATTGTGGATCACATCATCTATTACAAGGACAGAATATACCTCGTTCCAGAATCCACATTGAGGAAAAAGATCATTCAGGCAGCCCACGATTCTCCTTTATCAGGGCATCAAGGTTTCTTAAAGACCTACAGGCAGATCGGAGAGAGGTTCTCATGGAAGGGCCTCAAGGGGGAGATTATGCAGCATGTCCGGGAATGTAGCATCTGTCAACAGAACAAGATTGAGAACACCCATCCCACAGGGTTACTCCAGCCACTACCGATTCCAGAACAGAAGTGGGAGAGCATCTCCATGGACTTCATTACAGGCTTGCCCAAGGTCCAAGGGCGAGATTGTTTATATGTAGTAGTTGACAGACTGGCCAAGTTTGCACATTTCTTCTCAATACCATCAGACTACTCGGCAGCTCAAGTAGCGGAGTTATTTTTCAGGGAGGTTTTCAGGTTACACGGGTTGCCTAAGACCATTGTCAGTGATCAGGATAGCAGGTTCACGGGTGCCTTCTGGCAGGAACTGTTCAGATTGGTGGGGACCGAACTGGCTACTAGTACGAGTTATCACCCCCAGAGTGATGGGCAAACAGAAATAGTCAACAAATGGATCGAAGGGTATCTAAGGAATTATGTAGCAGGGCAGCAGCGGACCTAGATCAAATGGCTACACCTAGGGGAGTATTGCTACAACACTACTTATCACATGTCTATTAGGATGACTCCTTTTAAGGCATTATATGGATACGAGGCCTTGGACTATGCAGATTTGGCATTCGGAGACAGTAGGGCTCCTAAGGCTATGGATTGGATACTAGACAGTCAGGACATCCTGAAAATACTGAAGGAGAATTTACAAACAGCCCAGAATCAACAGAAGATGTATGCCGACAAACACAGGATTGAACGGAGCTTCGAGGTAGGGGATTTAGTATACTTAAGGCTCCAGCCTTACAGACAGTCCTCGCTTAAGAAGAAAGGAGCAGAGAAGTTGAAACCCCGCTTCTATGGACCCTACAAAATAATCCAGAAAGTGGGAGAGGTGGCATATGAACTAGAACTTCCTCAGGAAAGCAAAATTCACAACGTGTTCCATGTATCTAGCCTGAAGAAGACCCTTGGGCAACACATTGCTCCATCCACCGAATTGCCTCCTTTAGATGATGAAGGACTGCTGATACTGATTCCCGAACAGATCATTCAGACTAGAGAGAGGAAGCTCAGGAACAGGGTAATCAGGGAATACTTAGTTCAATGGAAGGAACTACCGCCAAAAGATGCCTCCTGGGAAGGTGAACAGGTATTGCAGCATCCCAATTTGAAGTTGCTTGAGGACAGGCAATCTCGAGCGGGGAGGACTGTAATGTCCTCTTTCAATTAGGCCTTAAGGCCCCAAAACCGCTAACCTATGTGATTCCTATGGGTTCGAGCGGTTACTGACAGCTAGGGAATCAACTAAGAACTGATGCCATCCATAGAAGATCTAGGGCATCATCATTTGGTCGAGAAGGGCCACCGAGGCCAAAGGTCACCTTCGTGCATGCCATCCTAGCATTATTTAATAATGCATGCACTCTTTAAGTCTCCATCCGCATGCATGCAAGTCAACGGCAAATTAGAAGATAAAGTGACCTAATTAGGTCAAAGATTAGGTTTTGCACAGTTGAACTTTATAAATAGAGGATAAAGCGAAAAAAGACTTTACTTTGGATTATGATTATTTTGGGAGCTCTTGGATAGCAGCACAGCGTGCAGCACAGCAGTTGGGGTTGGAGACGGAGTCTTTAGCTAACAGGATTTCGGCAGTGAAACATCTGTCCTAGTCTTATTCCGGGTAAGCCATACAGGTTCACCACTTGTTCTTTATTCATTCATCAATTATCTAGTACATGGTATAGATCGTTGCAGGGACACGTGTGCAGCCGTAAGAGGGGGTTTTAAGCAAGAAAGCCCTAATCAGCTGTTGGGCCTTCAGATCTCAATTTCCTTCCGAAACTCGGGCACCATTCTCATCATCAGCTTCATACTCCGGTACCCGGTGATTATCAAATCCATCAGGGCTCATCCGAAGCAGTTATTAGCAGTTTCGGGGTTCCAGGGCGTGAGTAGCTACCTCTCTGAAGCAATTCGCTACCCTGCCTAGAGGTCTCAGAACCTCCGCATGCATCAGGCATTCTCTCCGGCACTGGAAACCTATCGACCCGGCAAATTCGCAGTTCCATCGGACACCTCCTTCCTTGAGGGCGTCACCCTTTTCTGACTGGGGCGTCTTGTTGCTGGGGTTCACCTGGAGCAGGGGAGATCCACATATTTCCGATCCAGTATCCGGTGCTAGCATACTTTCTCCGGAGCAGTTCAGCCGGCTTATCAGTGGTAAGTGTTCATTCTATCTCGCAAACCCTAACCCTAATTTTTCCTATAAAATAGGGATTTTTGCTTGGCAGTTTGCATGCCCCGTTGTATCAGCCTATTTGTATAGAAATAGAAAATATCAGGATTTGGGATATTACAATAAGTCACTTGCATTTCAACCTTGGATCACATTTCAAGTTACATCAACCTCCCAATCCAAACCATAACTCACCTTGTGACTTTATGCATAGATCTAGGGTTTACTCCACCTTACACCTTACGTACTTCAACTCCATTTGATTTGATTTGGTGTTTAGGTCTGATCTCTCTTGTCGGGAGTAGATCTAGGTCTCCCCCATTGTTGTCTTGGGCTAAAATAACATCAAGTGAAGATTGCCTCGATTGGTGTGACAACCATCCATTTGGGAGTCGAGGCTATCTTAGTTCCACCTCTTTAGTTTCACTTTCCTCTACCATCCATCCTGGATCCACCTCATAGAGGCAACTACAAGTTTGGTGACGTCTACCATTCAATAGAATGGTCACTCAACACTGGGTTAAGTCTACCCAAGGCAGAGCTGGGTCTATATCGTGGTCCCAGAACAGATATCTACCATTCAACAGAATGGTCACTCAACACTGGATTGAGCGTACCCAAGGCAAAGCTGGGTCTATATCGTGGTCCCAGACCAGATATCTACCATTCAACAGAATGGTCACTCAACACTGGGTTGAGTCTACCCGAGGCAGAGCTGGTTCTATATCGTGGTCCCAGACCAAACATCTACCATTCAACAGAATGGTCACTCAACACTAGGTTGAGTCTTCACCGTGATCCCGGACCAAGTGGCCCCATTCTCCTAAGACTCTCGATGCTGCTTAGAAAAATCAACATTCAAGTGGCTCAGTGAAGACTTGACTGAGTCAATGAGTGTTTGTTAGGAAGCCCCAGTTAATTGGGAGTCCTTCCTCAGTGATCTAGAGTTAGACCCTTGGAGGCAATTTGAATTAGGCAAAAGGATTTGAATTGCTCCAAAAGTCATTCATACATTGTTTTTGTAGGTTTGCGAGCTTGGCAGAGCAGAGTTCTAGTGGAATAGAGAATGCCAAGAGAGATTTGGCCCCAATACTTGCACAGTTTTGTAGTAGTATAGTCTACTGGTCCGGGAGACCAATTTTCTTGTTTTTGGATGCCCTAGTAGGGATCCGAAGGTGGTCCATGGTAGTTTTATCCATGTAAAGTGAATTTCTAGTAGGGATTCGACTTGTGGAGTCAGGAGGATAGTAGCTCCTTGTCTTCGAATGCTCCAGTGGGAATCCGAATTTGTGTTTTGACCTAGGTGGTCGAAAGAGTTGTTTTGAGAGATTATCCAACATGAGAGGGGGATAATCCTGTGTAGAAATCTCTTCCTCGTTGCGACAGACATTGAGGGAGAGGGGGATAAACCTGGATAGGTGTGTCTAGGCCCAGGTGCTCTCTAGTTTCAAATGCTCCAGTGGGGATTCGAGCTAACAATAAACCTTGGAGGTCAAAAGTGGCGCTTTCGGAGAGGAGGATAATCCCAAGACCGACCACTGCTTGCCTTTCCGGGAGAGGGGGGTAATTATAGGATATGAAGCGCATCAACCATTAGTGTCAGCCTAGAAGAGACCTTCTAGTGTGGGATTCTAAAACCTCGACTCGAGGGGATCTTTTGGCGGGAAAACATACGCCAAGTAGAGATCATAGGCTAGGAGGAAAGTTGTCGTATTGCCGCCAGTTGCATAAAATTTAAGATAAGTACTTATAACCTTCTGTTTTGAAATGTATGAATATGTATGAATATTATGATGTATTAGGAAGGTTGTTTGTACACATTTATTACTAATTGAAATGGTAGATTTATCATGTACTAAGTCATATGTTGGATTGATAGCCTTTCGGTAGAAATATGCTTTCTTATGTTAGTATTTTGCACTTTAATTTGTAAATGTAATTCTAATAAAGAAATCTGATATAAGGGCAGCCATATTGTTGTTTATGACTGTCATACATCAGTTTACATTATGAGTTTTAAATCTGATCTATGCGTAAGGAATTGGTTAGCAGTTATTGTGTTTATGAACCTGCTTTTAGTGCAATTAATATAATTCGAATTGGGATGATTTGACCATGTTTTTTTAGATTTTTATCTGTTATTTTTTGGGTCGAGAGGGCCTGTCGTGTGGCTGTACATGGCAGCCCTTAATCAGTTGAATTATTGGGATTTGTTAATATACATTTCCTTAATACTATGTCTTGAAACTAGATGTTAAATTTCTAGTTGAATTAGAGAAGTAGTAGCGTAACTAGTTAAACCTAGTAATGTTAATTCACTTACCATTTGACCAACCTGATTGAGTAAACTTATCCACTATGCTAAACCAGATCTCTGCCCTCTTTATCATAAGAGAGAGCACCTATACCCTTCCTTACCAAGTGACCTAGGTTGGGTATGTTACATTGGCCCACTGTGCCCTTTTCCTACCTAGCAGTTATGCTAGTGAGCTATGGCTATGCTAGCGGCCTGCTCCGACGTTTGCAACCACATTCTGTCGCGTCTCATTTCTCCCATGCACAGCTGTGCCTTTGGCTTCGCCCATCTCCCATGCACCTCCTTCCCCACAATCATGGTCATTGATCTTAACTGAGGCTCAAGTTCTAACCTTGGCCATCCATCACTTTGGACATTAGGGGTTAGGGTTTTGGTCATTGAGATGCTATAAAAGGAAAGCCTAAGGAGAGAAGAAAGGAACACAAGATCACAAGATCATTTCAAAGAGATTTTCTAAAGAGGAGTGAGAGACTCAATGGTTGAAGAGAAAAGAATAAGAATTTTGCAGGGAGAGAAGATTCGGGGCAGGAGAGAGAGAAGTCGATCTCAGAGAGAGTCAATTTGTGCGCTGACGTAGAGGGCCGAAAGGTTGATGCAGTCGCACGGGTGAGTGATGCAGGGGTCGAGCAAGGTGACGCGGGTCACATGTATGACGCCAAAGTGATGCAAAGGGCTAAATGGGTTACATGAGGTTGATACAGGGTTGTACAAGTGACGTAGGCAGTAGTACAGGGTGACGCAGGGACAATTTGCCTTGTTGGTAATTTCTCTAGTGTGTCGATTTTCTCTGGGGCTGAGTTACAAGTTCCATTATTGTAGTTTCTTAATTTCTGTGAACTAATAAAATAAGAACATTGAATGTTGGTCTTTCCCCATTAGGAATTTCCAGGGTAAATTACTGTGTCAAATGTGTGAATGGTTTCATGTTTTTTTCCATTGCATTATAGGTTAAAAATATCCAATATTTACGTTTATAATTTCTGAATATAAAATTATAGAACAGAAATAAGAATTTGGTATCGACTAAAATTTATCATGGTATCAAGCAAGGTTAAATCTAAGAAGAAAATCACATTTGGAAAGGGTTTACATTGTACAGCATAAACAAACAAAAAGATTATTTGGTCAAGTTATTCGATAAAACAAGATGGTAGCAACTGGACTAAGATTTGAGAGCCTGCTAGAGGGCGCATCCAACTTCAATCACCCAACTTCAATCCCTAGAAGGAGAGGAGAGCATTCGTGGTGATGGAAAATGGGATTTGGGACCTTGCAAAGAAAACTCTCCCAATTCCTACTGATGCTACTAAGTTGGTTGAGCATAACAAGAAGGATGTGAAAACTAGGAGGATTATTCTGGATGCGGTGAATGATCATGTGTACCTCATTTGTTCGGAAAGAAGACAGCCAAGGAGATGTGGGAAGCTCTAACAAAGCTATACCAGACTGGTTACCATAACAGGAAGATGGTGTTGAAAGAGGAACTCAAGAGCACCAAGTTTCTAAATCAAATACAGTGGCTTCTTATCTCACTGGGATCAAACAGGTTCGTGACAAGTTGGCAGCAAATGGGGAGACAATAACAGATCCAAAGTTGGTAAGAGTAGCCTTGAATAGCTTAACTAAGCCATGGGATCCTTTTGTCAAAGGTATTGTTGCACGAAAAAGTCTTCCTAGTTGGAAGAGGTTATGGGATGACTTCATCCAGGAGGAGACTCGAGAGGAGTCCCTATATAGAGACCACTGCAAGGCTGATGATGAGGAGAATGTTGCTCTTGTGAGTCATGCAAAGAAGGGCAAAGTGAAAGCCAAGAATAATACAGGTGGAGAATATTCCACTCATGATAGGAAAAAGGACATGAGAAAAATCAAGTGCTTTGCATGTCACAAGTTTGGCCATTATGAAGGTCAATGTCCAAACAAGAATAAGGGCAAGAATAAGGTGTAGGTTGCAGTATCAGCAAACACTCAGGTGAGTGAGTTTGTTGCAAAGTTTGAGAAGGATTTCTCTTTAGTGTCTTGTCTTCTGGCACCTTGGGAAAGGATGCTTAGTTCGAGGACACTGGAGCTCTGTTGGAATTTGTGCAACTTCAGAAGCTATTCTTATTGTACTTGTATTGTACCTCCTACGAGAGATTTTACTGTTGCAATTATTCATTGTAAACCTTGGGGTGAAAAGCAAGCAAAAGAAAAAAAGAAAAAAGAAAATTATACATATTTTTTATTGCTCCCCCAAGAGAAGTTTGCCCCATTGATTTTCCTAGTGGAAAATCGGTATAAATAGGAGGCGCCCCTCATTATTTCACACATTCACAGCTACTCAACTCAGCAGAAAAGGTGCACTCCAGCAATCTAGGAGAGTGTTTTTTGGGGTTATATCTGCGAGGGACATTTTCTCTCTCTCTTCTTCTCTTTGTTCTCAGAAGATCATTATCTCAATACGAAGGTTTGCTGGGTTTTTCCCAATTGGGTTTCCCAGGATAAAAACACTGGTGTTATTGTTTTGTGCTTTGACTTTCTTCTAGTGATCCTATTGGTAAATGCAATTAAGATATACTGATATAATCTTGTAAAATTCTAACATGGTATCAGAGCAGTGCTAGAAGAAGCCATTGTCAAAGCATTATCGGAACTAGGGTTTCAGTTTTCAAAGCCTTTACTCAACATTTTGGCAAGAAAAGAGCCTTGGGAATTTTGCTCTAAGGAGGGTGCATCTTTTGGTGAAGGAAGAACTCAAGTTTGAGAACTTTCAATTTTTTACCTAATTTTGCAGCCGCAGCAGAAATTAGGGTTTTAGTTTTTGACCTACTTCCTCCATAGTTTTGGCTTGACTCTACATTTTCTTAACTCTCCTCTCTAGGCCACATTTACCTTTGGAGTCGGTTTTCCAAAACTCCAAACTTCAATTTTGACCTAGTCTTTGCTAGGGTTTCAAATCCAGATCTACAGTCAAGATGATCAGTATGAAGGTCGAAGATCGTCTGGAAGGGGCTTCCAACTTCATCCCCTGGAAGTCTAGGGTTCTTCTTCTACTAGAAGAAAATGACCTATTATAGTTTGTAAATGCAAAGGTCCCAGAACCAAAAGTTGAAGAAGACAAACCTCGTTGGAGGAAGAATGATGCCAAAGCAAGAAGGATTTTGGTAGACTCAGTTAAAGACCTCTTGGTACCTCAAATCTCAGAAAAGACAACAGCGAGGAAGATGTTCAAAACCTTATAGAAGCTATTTGAACACAGTAGCATCAATGTGACTCTCGCATTGAGGAATAAATTGTCGAATATGAAGATGACGAAGTCCAAATATATTGCCTCATATTTCATGAGGATCACCGAGCTCCGGGACAAGCTAAAGTCCAGTGGAGACAACCTTGAATAAAAGGATCGCGTTATGACCACCTTAAATGGTTTCCCACCATCCTGGGAGTCTTTCATTCAAACTATAAGTGGTCGAACCAAGCTACCCAAATTTGATAAGCTATGAGCAGAATGCACTTAGGAAGAGACGAGAATAGCAGCACGCCAAAGACTTCATGGCGCTCAACCTGGGGAAGATCAAGCATTCGTATCTCATGCCAAGAAAGGCAAGGGAAGGGGAAGGAAGTCTTGCAATCACAAGCACCAAGATAAGAGATGAAGTCCTCCCCCTAATCAGAAGAAACAAAAGAAGGATCTATCTCAGATCCAATGCTACAGGTGCAAGAAATACGGTCATTATGCCAATAGTTGTCTAAGTTCTCACAAAAGGAAGCATGAAGCTTCAACTGTTGATGTAGACAAAGAACATCATCACAAGAAACAGAAGAATGAAGATCGTACAGAATTCTTCTTCATATCAGCTCTATCAGGCACTGTTCCCACTACCAGTGATACTTGACTCATAGATAGTGGTGCATCTAGACACATGATAGGATATAAAGAAAATCTCTCAAAAATAGTTGAGAAAGATTCTCATCTACGTGTTGTACTTGGAAGTTGGAGATGACGCTAACTACACTGTGAAGGGATCTGGGGCTACCTCCCTTCAGTTAGAGTCTAATGATACTCTACACTTAGGTGATGTGCTCTATGTACTTGGTATGAAAAGAAATGTTGTTTCCATCTCAGCCTTGGAAGACAAAGGATATAAAGTAGCATTTTCAGATGGAAAAGTACTTGCTTGGCAGAAGAACTCAAGCATGGATACAGCTAAAGTAATTGGTATGAGAGAGGGGAGTCTGTATCGACTGAACACTCTACCAGTCCAAACCCTAGTCCATGACTCTACAAGTATGGGTCAGTTATGGCACAGAAGAGACTAGCTCATTTAAATTATAGAGCTCTCCCGGCAGTGAAGAATATAGCTACAGGTAGACCATGATGGAACATGTAGAGGATGTGCACTTGGCAAGAATGCTAAGAAATCCTTACCAGATAGTGAGAGCAGATCCAAAGAAATCTTGGATCTAGTGCACTCTAACTTGTGTGGCCCAATGACAGTTGCTTCATTGGAAGGATATCATTACGATGTAACATTCATCGATGACTACTCACGGAAGACTTGGATATACTTTCTCAAGACCAAGGAATCCAAAGAAGTACTCAGCAAGTTCAAAGAATTCAAAGCACAAGTCGAAAATTTGTCAAGGAAGAGGATCAAGATCCTAAGATCAGATAATGGTGGAGAATACACCTCTACAGGATTCAATGATTTCTGTAAGAAAGCAGGAATTAAGAGGGAGCTCACAATTCCCTACAAGCCCCAGCAAAACAGGGTTGTTGAAAGAAAGAACAGAACAATTGTGGAGGCATCCAGAGCGATGATACATGACCAGAGTCTACCTATGTTCTTATGGGCAGAAGCATCCAGAACATTTGTATATGTACAGAATAGATGCCCACATAAGATAGTGAAGAACATGACTCTGGAAGAAGTTTTCATAGGAGAAACCTGAAGTGAGTCACCTCTGAATCTTTAGTTGTCCAATCTACATACATGTGCCCAAGGAGAAAAGGACAAAGTTAGAAACTTCAGGCAAGAAGGGAACTTTCGTGGGATACAGTAAATCTTCAAAGGCCTACAGAATTTATATCCCAGGATCCAAACAAATTGAAGTTAGCAGGGATGTGACCTTTGAAGAAGAGATGGTTGTCAGGAAAGGCAGAGGATTAGACATGGAGATCAATAATGAGAAAATGGAGATGAGATTGTTAAGATTCCATATGCTAAGCTAGATTATCATCACTCAATTCAATTTCAGAACAAAAATATATAGACAGGATCACTGAAAGAAACAGTATCACAAGATCAACACAGATTTACCCTGGGAAAAACCCAGCAAGAAAAGCTTCCTCAATATAGATGATCAAAAAGATAAAAAACAAGACTTCAGACTGGTCCTTCTCCTCCTTGCAGATACAGCTCTCTCTCTCTCTCATGCGCTACACAAGTGAGTGATTGTGTGTTCAAATGAGAAGCGCCTCACTTCTATTTATATTCTTTCGTTCACTTGACTTTTTACTCCACCAAGTCAGCCCCACTAATATTGATTGGGCCGACTTCTCTAAGAGGACTCAAACAACTTCATATTATATTAATGAGGGTGCTAATGACCCGACTTACAACAGAGGATGTTTCCTCATGACTCTTAGTGATTCTCCCGATAGGAACATCGGGGTACAATAAGTGAATACACTTCAAAGTTACAATAATTCAACAGAGATCATCTCCCCCTCCAGTTCAGAATGAGTTAGCAAAGAAAGATGAACCCATCGATGCCATTGATCTAGTCGTTACAGGTGATATTCATGAAGATATGGCAGTAAGCCGGAAAATACCTAGATGGGCACAACAGACCTTACAAGAAGCTAAGGGGCATGAAGCCCCACATGGTACTTTCCGAGAAAGTAAAAGACCTCAAAGGTTCTCCAGTTATGTGGCATTAATGAGTCACATCATTGACTCAGAACCCACCACTTATGAAGAAGCATTTAAACACCAAGTATGGGAGGATGCCATGGTGGAAGAATACCAATCCATCATGAAGAATGATGTGTGGGAGATTGTGCCTAGACCTGAGGAGAAGTCAATAGTGACTTCTAGATGGTTATACAAGATCAAACATGGAGCAGATGGAAGCATTGAAAAATACAAGGCTAGATTTGTTGCCAGAGGGTTCTCTCAAAAAGAGGGAGTCGATTATGATGAGACATTTGCTCATGTGGCATGATATACTTCCATCAGATCGATCATCGCTATTGCTTGAGCTATGGGATGGAAGTTGCATCAAATGGATGTCAAGACAACTTTTCTCAATGGTATTATTGAGGAAGAAGTATATAATGAACAACCATAAGGGTTTGTTGTCCATGGGAAGGAGTCTCATGTATGCAAGCTGAAAAAGGCTATATATGGACCCAATCAAGCACCCTGTGCTTGGTATGGACGAACAGACGCATTCTTGGTGACTCTAGGATTCACCAAAAGTGATGCAAACCCCAACCTTTACTGCAAGGTTGTGAATGATAAGCCACTGATTTTGGTACTATATGTCGATGACCTGTTTCTCACTGGAAATGAGAAACTTATCATATGGTGTAAGAAGAAACTCGCCTCTGAGTTCGAAATGAAGGATCTTGGATTGATGCATTACTTCTTGGGATTAGAAGTATGGCAGAGGCAGAAGGATATCTTCCTAGGTCAAGGAAAATACACCATAGATATACTGAAGAGATTCGGAATGTTGGACTACAAGTCCATAGCTACTCCGATGGATGCAAATTTGAAGAAGTTGAGAGATTCTTCTTCATATTCAAATTTGATCGATCCCACTATGTATTGCCAACTGATTGGGTCCTTGATGTATCTGACGAACACCAAACCAGATATTTGTTTTGCTGTGAATACCCTCAGTTAGTTCATGTGCGAGCCGAGGCAGATTCACTGGACTGCTGCAAAACATGTGCTCAGATACTTACGTGGCACTATGGGATATGGTCTACGATAGGACTCAAAATGTGACTTGAAATTGCAAGGGTTTATAGACTCAGATTGGGCCGAATGCACTGCAGATAGGAAGAGTACTTCAAGATGTTGTTTCAGTTTGGGTTATGCAATAATTTCCTGGTGCAATAGGAAGCAAAACTTAGTAGCTCTCAGTATTGCAGAGGTTGAGTGTATGGCTTCTAGCACAGCAGCCCGAGAAGCAGTTTGGCTTCGTAAACTTCTTGCAAGATTGTTTGGCCAGACTCCAAAGTCAATCGTGATTCACTGTGATAACCAAAGTTGTGTGCAGATGTCAATGAATCCTGTGTTTCACAACAAATCGAAGCACATAGAAATTCAATATCACTTCATACGTGATATGGTGCAGAAAAGTGCGGTTGAGTTACGGTATATTCCGATAGATGACCAAACTGCAGATGTTCTCACTAAGCCTCTTCCCAGAGTGAAGTTTGAATACTTTCAACGAAGACTTGGAGTAGAGGAGAACGTATCCCTCCTTGAGAGGGAGAGATGACTTGGAAACATTTCTCATGCTTTTTCCCAATTACCTCTACTCGTCCAGGTTCTCAGCCAAGTATGGGAAAAATCCCATCGCCAGATGAGACGAACAGGTAGTAGATGGTCGTGTGATTACACAGGTGCCTCTACTCATTCAGGTTCTCATCCAAGTATGGGAGAAATCCCATCGACAAATGAGTCGGGCAGGAAATAGATGGTCGTGTGATTACACAGGTACTTCTACTCATTCAAGTTCTCATCCAAGTATGTGAGTAGCCCATCGGCAGATGAGACGAACATGTAGTAGATGGTCGTGCACATTTGCTCGTCCGGCTCTCAAGCCAGGTATGGGAGGATCCCATCGACAGATGAGACGGACAGGTAGCAGATGGAACTACAAATGATAAAAGACCTTACAATGACATGTTGACGACCTTCGGTATGTATAGAGATGATCGAGACAGATGAGATATACAGAATAAACCCAGATGTTCATGATGTTGATGATGACCATATCTGAAGAATACCTTCCTCGTTGAGAGGGAGTGTTGGAATTTGTGCAACTTCAGAAGCTATTCTTATTGTACTTGTATTGTACCTCCTTGTACGACCTACGGGAGATTATACTGTTGCAATTATTCATTGTAAACCTTGGGGTGAAAAGCAAGCAAAAGAAAAAAATAAAAATAAAATTATAAAATATATTTTATTGCTCCCCCAAGAGAAGTCGGCGCCGGTGCTAGTGGAAAATCAATATAAATAAAAGGCACCCCTCCTCATTATTTCACACATTCACAGCTACTCACCTCAGCAAAAAAGGTGCACTCCGGCAGTCTAGGAGAGGGTTTTCTGGGGTTATATTTGCGAGAGACATTTTCTCTCTCTTCTTCTCTTTGTTCTCAGAAGATCATTATCTCTATACGAAGGTTTGTTGGGTTTTTCCCGATTGGGTTTCCCAGGATAAAAACACTGGTGTTATTGTTTTGTGCTTTGTCTTTCGTCTAGTGATCCTATTGGTAAATGCAATTAAGATATACTGCTATAATCTTGTAAAATTCTAACAAGCTTCACGTCATATGATAGGCTTACGAGATGTGTTCACCAATATCACAAAGGAGAGCTTAGAGCTACACGTGGAGCTTGGTGATGATGCCAAATATGGTGTAAGGGGGACTAGAGATATTCAATTTCACCTAGAGTCGGGAGATCCTTTGGAGGTGAAGAATATGCTATATGTCTCAAGGCTAACGACGAACCAACTACCAATTTCAACCATGGAGGACAAGGGGTATGTGGTCTATATTTAGGATAGGCAAGTACTTATTCAATCGAAAGGCTCCAGTTCAAATACAAAACAAGTAATAGGGAGCGGAGTGGGGAACTTGTAGTATGTGCTCTAGTTCATTATGACAATGATAGTTTGTGTGAGTTATGGCACAGGAGGATGGGTCACGTGCATCACAGGGCTTTACTGATACTGAGGAAGATTGTCACTGGTCTTCCAGAGTTCAATGTAGAGCAACAAGGTGTATGCAAGGGATGTGCACTTGACAAGTATGCCAAGACCAACATTTCTAGTAGTGATAGCAGGTCCAAGGGGGTATTGGATCTGGTGCATTCAGAGATAAGTGGTCCTATGTTAGTATCGTAGTTGATCGGGTATAACTATTATGTGACCTTCATAGATGATTTCTCCAGGAGGGCATGGATCTACTTTATGAAGACGAAGGATGAGATCTTCAATCACTTTCGGGAGTTTAAGGCTCTTGTGGAGAACTAGACAAAGAGGAAGATTAGAGTTCTGACAACAGATAATGGAGGTGAATATACAGACAACCAATTAAAGGATTTCTACAAATAGGCAAGAATCAAGGAGGAGTTGGTAGTACCTTGCAACCCGCAGCAAAATGGGGTTGTAGAGAGGAAGCACAAGGCCATCATTGGAGTTGCCAAGGCAATGATCCATGATCAAGATTTTCCAATGTCTCTATGGGTAGAAGCATGCAACAGGGCAGTGTACATTCAGAACAAGAGTCTTCATAAGGTTCTTGAAGACAAGACTCTTGATGAGGCATTCACAGGAGTGAGACCAGAGATTGGTCACTTTCGTATCTTCGGACGTATAGTGTATGTGCATGTACCATCGGAGAAGAGGACAAGGTAAGAACCTTCGGGAGAGAAGGGTATTTTGTTGGATACAGTGAGACTTCAAAGGCATACAAGTTATACATGCCATCGCTTGGGAAAACAATGGTGAGGAGAGATGTTCATTTTGATGAGAGTCGAGCCTTTAGGATGTCACAGGACACCATTCCAATAATGGTAGAGGATGAGGAGCAAAAGGCCCTGAAGGTTGACGTTAAACCAGCACTAGCGGGTACAAAGTCTCAATCTTTAGATCAAGAGGAGGAGTTACAGGCTCCTACCTCTGTCAAGAGGAGGCCGAGATGGCTAGAGCAGACACTGAGAGATACTCAAAAGCATGTGCAAGTTCCTAAGAGTTCTTTCAGGCAGAGTAGACCACCGAGACAGTTTCTGAGTTACATGGCACTCATGAGTGACATCATTGATTCCAAGCCTACCAGTTTTGAGGAGGCAACATGCCATCAAGTTTAGAGGGATGCCATGATGGAGGAGTATGCATCCATCATGAAGAATGATGTGTGGGACATTGTTTCAAGGCCAAAAGGGAAATCAGTGGTTAGTTCAAGATGGATAATGGATCTTTAAGATCAAGCATGTTGTGGATGGAAGTGTGGAGAAGTACAAGGTGAGGTTTGTGGCCAAAGGGTTCTCTTAGGAGGGAGTAGACTATGAGAAGACATTCGCTCTAGTAGCCAAGTATACTTCTATCAGGGCTTATATCTATTGCTTCAAAGATGGGGTGGAGGATACATCAGATGGACGTGAAAACAGCCCTCCTAAACAAAGTGATTGAGGAAGAGGTGTACATTGAGCAACCTCATGACTTTGAGGTGCATGGGAGAGATTATCGTGTGTGTAGGTTGAAGAAGGCACTATATGGACTCAAGCAAACACCGGGGGCATGGTTCTCAAGGATTTATGGGTATCTGTTGACTATGGGCTTCATCAAGAGTGAGGCGGATCCCAACTTGTATTTTCATTTGTTGGATGACCTATTTCTTACAAGGTTAGAGAAGCTCATTGAGATGTGCAAGAGAGATCTAGCTTTGGAGTTCGAGATCAGGGACATTGGCACGATGAACTACCTTTTAGGATTGGAGGTGTGGCAACGTACAGGTGATATTTTCCTAGAACAAGAAAAATATGCAATTGATATTCTAAGGAGATTCGAGATGGAGGATTGCAGGCCTATGTCTATACATGTTATCACTAAACTAAAGAAGCATGATGCATCTAAGTTAGAGTTGGTGGATCATACATTGTATACGCAATTGATTAATCCGTTGATGTATCTGGTCAACACTAGGCTAGATATATGCTTTGTTGTGAATACCCTGAGCCAGTTTATGGTGGAGCCAAAGAGGGTACATTGGGTTACAGCAAAGCATGTGCTCAAGTATCTACGATGTGCAATGGAGCATGGACTAAGATATGTTAGGAGTGGTGGAGTGCAGTTACAGGGCTATATAGACTCAGAATGGGCAGGGAGTGCAGTGCACAGGAAAAGCACCTCAAGGTGTTGCTTCAGCTTGGGATTAGCAGTGATTTCACAGTTTAGCAGGAAGCAGACGTCAATGGCACTTAGTTCAGCAGAGGCCAAGTACATGGAAGCGACTTTAGCGAGTTGTGAGGCCATCTAGCTTCACAAGGTGCTCACAGCCATATTTGGTTAGGAGTTGGCTATTATAGTGATCCACTACGATAATTAGAGTTGCATAAAACTCTCAGATAATCCAATGTTTCATCACAGGTCCAAACACATGGAGATCAAATATCACTTCATCAGGGATAGAGTTCAAAGGGGAGTTGTGAAGCTTGAGCATATTTCCACAGATGAGCGGGCTGCAAATATTCTCACCAAGGCTTTGATGAAGAGCAAGTTTGTGTTGTTCAGAGATACGCTGGAAGTGGTGCAGAACTCCTTCCTCGCTGGGAGGGAGTATTAATGATTATAGCCCGAACAAAAGCTTTTGCATAGGCTAGGTATCAAGCATGCAAAATTTGCCCATTTACTCTCCAAATACTTGCTTAATATTGAGTAAGTTGACTTTTATATCTCTTTCATAATTTTAACTTAGGAAAAGCACATTATTAACTTAATGTATGCTAATGACTAAAAAGTGAACTTAAGATACATTATTAACTCAATGTTGGTTAATGACTAAAAAGTGAACTTAATATTAAGTCACAACCATTGATCTTAAGTTAGGTTCAAGTTCTAATCTTAGCCATCCATCACTTTGGAGATTGTGTGTTAGGGTTTTGGTCATTGAGATTTTATAAAAAAAGCCTAAGAAGAGGAGCAAGACACACAAGATCATTTCAGAGAGAGATTTTCTTAAAAGAAGAAGGAGAGACTTAATGGCTAAAGAGAAAAGAGTAAGGATTTTGCAGGGAGAGAAGATATAGGGCAAGAGAGAGAGAATTTAACCTCAAAGACGGCCGATCCATATGCTGACACATGTGGCCAAAAGGCTGACATAGGGCGTCGTACAGCTAATGCAGTCACATGGGTGAGTGACACAGGGGCTGAGCAGGGTGACGCAGGGCGTACATGTGATGTCGAAGTGACACAAAGCTCCAAACGAGTGATGTGAGGCTGATGCAAGGCGCACATGTGACGTCGAAGTGACACAAAGCTCCAAATGAGTGACGTGATGCTAATGCAGAGCCGTACAAGTGACGCATGCAGTCGTATAGGGTGACTTGTGGACGATTTGCCTTGTGGGTGATTTTTCTAGTGTGTCTATTTTCTCTAGAAATGAGTTACAGGTTCCATTATTGCAATTTATAATTTTCTCTATGAGCTTGTTTTGCCTCGGAGTATTTGAAGCGTTCCTTCCAAATGTACCAGAGTGAGGGGTTTATTTTTCTTTTGTAAAGGCCAAGTTTTTGGGGCTATATTATGTAGATTGTTGATTTGAGGGCTAAATACCTTTGATTAGGTCATGGCAAGTACCCTTGGCTTCCACCTTAAGGAGGTGTTGGCCTTGTGGCTCTATTGACTACCCTTGGGTGGGTGTCCAATGCCCTTGAGGCAAATCATTGGGACACATGGCCACACTCATATTTTGCTTTGTAGAGGTGATTGTGCATGTAAGGGTTGTCATAACCAGTTTAGCACACCTCATTTTGCCCACTTGGACCTATTGTTTTGATGCAAAATCCCTCCTTCTAGCCTCCAGACCCATGACACCATTATTTAAAGAAGCCTATGTTATTAAAAAGGAGGGTGTCAACGGACAAGCATCTGTTGGAATTAGTTGGGGCATGGTGCCCTCCTTTTGGCTCACCTTTCACTTGGTGGAGCCTACTTGAACATTTTTATTCTTATTTATGTCATTGTATGGTTTAGTCCCCACTTTGTGGGTGCACTAACCTTAACTTTTATAATTTGTCATTTTAACTTTGTAGGCTCAAATTTGTAAAAGGTTGAGGGTTGTCTCATATAAATAAGACAACCTCACCTCATTTGTAAATCAGGGACAAGGGTTCAAATTATTCTTTTCTTTTTCTCTTGGTATTTTGGAGCACTTGAAACTATGTGCACCTCTCTCTTGGATGTCTTTTTGGTTTGAAGGATGAATTGATGATGTTCTAGTGTTTAATTTTGCACATGCTAAGTTGATACTAGACTAGTTGTAATAACTCATGCTCAAGGGTGACCTAAGATGCACAATCTTGCTCATTCTTGATTAATGTTGGTTAGTTTATCTCCTAACCCTAGTTTAATGTTGTTCTTGAAGTGCTTTGGATTGACTTAGGGTTTGTTTACTAGCATTTTATCAACTTGCTCGAGGAGACCCTCCTACCAAGGAGCTCTCCATTGTTTTGTTGGGCCTTAGAATTCTCTATTTTCCCTAATAAGGGTTTTGCTACCTAACCCTTGAGGTTGCTATCTTAGCCCTAGTTGCAAGTATTGAATACCATCTCAAGAGGAGGGACGTTAGCCTTTATCTCTCATAGCCCTAGGGCTTGAGACAAGAGTCTAATACCCTATCTATCAATTCTCTTTTTATCAATTTTTACATGTTCTATTTTACGCAAAAAATACAATAACATATTTTACTACTGGAAAAACCCTAAAAATCTAAATAAATCCAAAAATCCAAATATAGTCATGATTTGGTATTTCTGGTCACCGTAAAATTTCACCCTACGGTTTTATCCACAAACCCTAGAGGGCATCCTCTTCTGAGGAAGTGCATTGGGATATGTGAAACCCTCGTAAATGGTGTATTAGAGGGTCGATGGTATTTTTGGCTTATCCTACAACTTCTCCCTATTGCAACTGTCCTCTTTTCCTTGAGCGAGCACTTTTTTAAAGTGGTTGCCTTGAAAAGTGTGATTGCCTTGGGAGACATGAAATTGCCTTGAAAGGCATGATATTATTTGGAATTTGTGATAAGGTGAATAACTCCATTTATATATGATTCTTGTGTCTTGATTTGATATTGTTTGACTCTGATAAGGAACTGATCATAGCTATTAAGGTTTTGTGCAAGGTATGTGTGGTTTGTTAGTGGTTGCAGGTATCTTTAATTGATTAGTCGTTAGCCTTTATCTCTCATAGCCCTAGGGTTTGAGACAAGAATCTAATACGCTATCCATCAATTCTCTTTTATCAATTTTTACAGGTTCTATTTTATGTAAAAAATACAATAACATATTTTACTACTGGAAAAACCCTAAAAATCTAAATAAATTCAAAAATCCAAAAATAATCGTGATTTGGTATTTCTGGTCACCCTAAAATTTCACCCTAGGGTTTTATCCACAAACCCTAAAGGGCATCCTCTTCTGAGGAAGTGCATTGGGATATGTGAAACCCTCGTGATTGGTGTATTAGAGGGTCTATGGTATTTTTGGCTTATCCTACAACTTTGCCCTATTTCAACTGTCCTCTTTTCCTTGAGCGAGCACTTTTTTGGAGTGGTTGCCTTGGAAAGTGTGATTGCCTTGGGAGACATGAAATTGCCTTGAAAGGCATGATAATATTTGAAATTTGTGATAAGGTGAATAACTCCATTTATATATGATTCTTGTGTCTTGATTTGATATTGTTTGACTCTGATAAGGAACTGATCATAGCTATTAAGGTTTTGTGCAAGGTATGTGTGGTTTGTTAGTGGTTGCAGGTATCTTTCATTGATTAGGGTCTCCCCCTAGGTTTTGGAGTTACACAAAGTGTTGATAGGTTAGACTATGGTGATATTGGCCCTAAATCTCTCCCGAGCTTACCATCATAGCATTAGGCCTACATAGTCTTGATTTGCAAAGTGTTAGTTTGAGCGATAACAAAGCTAATAAAAGAAGAAGAACATTGAATGTTGGTTTTTCCCCATTGGGGTTTTCTAGGGTAAATTACTGTGTCAAATGTGTGAATGATTTCCTGTTTATTTGTTTTACATTACTGGTTAAAAATATCAAGTATTTATGTTTATAATTTTCGAGTATAAAAATTATAGAGAGAGGAAATCAAAATTTGGTATTGAGTAAAGTTTAACACATATATTCATGAATTTGCCCACTTAGATTGGCTTCTTGACTCCATTTGCCCTTATGTGGATTGGCACTAATCTCTTGATCCTCCCATCACTTTCTTATAATACAAAAGACAAAAAAAAAAGCATTTTGTTAAAGCTACTCTCCCATATCACCTTATGCCTAATAGTCAAGCTTTAGTGATCATATTTCCTAGGGATAACCCCCTTTGAGTTGGAGGAAAGCCAACCTAAAGTGAAAAAAGGAGTTACTAAGGTTACAGTGAGTGGCCCCTTTTGGTTGCTCATGGGCTAGGAATGCTCTTTTGGGCTTTAATCACACATGCTAGTTCAAGAGGTAACAGGTTCAACATCAAGTTTCTTTACACCAAGTGCAAACCTAAGATAGGGATGTCCATTGTCACCATTACCGTTCTTTATTGTGGTTAAAAGGTAGAGTAGGGCTTTGTTGGAAGCCAAGAGATCAGGTGTTTTACCTTTCTTATTTACATTTTGTGGATGACATTTTGTTGTTCTTTGATGGTTCTAGAAGATATGCTATGAAATAAAAGAGATACTAGACCTCTACTATATTGCAACTAGAATTAAAATCAATATTTATAAGTCTACAATTTCTTTTTTAGAGGTTGATGAAGATAACATTAGGCTTCTCTTTAATTTGTTTGTTTTCTAACAATCTACTCTATAGGATGAACTAAGTATATAGATTTTATCTTAAGACTATATGATTATCTTAAGTGAGACTAGAATTAGTTAGTGGCTAAGATTGAAAAAAGGCTTTCTCTTTGGCGTAATAAATGGTTATCAAGGGGGGTCAGACTAATATTACCTAAGTCAATTCTTGAAGCCATACATGTTTACTGGAAGACACTAGCTTTCATTCCGAAAGTGGTTCTCCAAAGAATCTGGAAGTTTAGTTTCAATTAATTGTGGTCGAGTAATAAGGAAAAGTGGGTAAGGGAATGGGTTAAGTGGAACAAAATTTCTATCCCTAGAGATTATGGTGGTTGTGGTCACAAAAATATTCATCAAACTACAAAGGCTTTGGTAGCAAAAGGTGGTTGGAGATTGATCACTAATGAGAATCTTTGGAATCGAGAGATTGTTCAAAAATATGTGGCCCCTAATAACATTGAAGAATGGATAATGAAGCCTATAAAATCAGTTCATAATGCATCCATAATCTGGAAATAAATTGTATTAACTTTCCATGTGGTTAGGCAATAGCTTATCTTGAAGGTTGGAAATGGAAACAAGTTTAAACTTGGGATAGACCCATGGGTCGGTTGTGGCGATTCATTTAGGCTTAGCATTATTTTACTCTTGGTCAAGTTATTTATTTAGATCTCTCCTCAATCTAGAGTCAAGAGTGGAAGACAGTTGAAGTTCTTGGGCTACATGGTGAAGAGGCTCAAGAATTGACGAGCTATATTGCCTCTTTAGAAATTAGTCTCGTTTGGATATCAAATTTGGAAGATAAATTATTGTCGCCCAAGTAACCTATAGAGGGTCAATATACTCCAAAGCTTGGATATAAAGGTCCTATGTGAAAATTAGAATATGGGGGCTCAAACCCAGCGGGGTTCAAGCAAATTTGGAAATTAAAATGTCCACTAAAGGCGAGGATCTTCATGTGGCTAATTTTAAGGAACAAGGTCCCCACCTAGGACAACTTGCAGAAGAGGTGGTACATCGGGTGCTAGAAAATGTCCTTTACACAAAGATGATAAGAAAACCTTATATCACTTGTTTTTTATTTTCCATACTCTGCGCAAGTCTAAGAAGAAGTGGAGGATTTCCTAGTTTGACCTGGTCCTTCCTTGGAGGGTTGTCTAAGAACATGTTGTGAAAGCTCCTTGCTCAAGGATTTTAGAGCTTTACCTCTAATTATCATTTGGGGAATTTGGCTCGAAAGGAATTAACCCTCATGCTTGTTTTTGAAAAAGGTGCCTAAAAATTACAAATGTTTCAGGAATCTATGGTTGTTACTAGATGGATGAGGGGGGAATACCCATTAGAAAATTATTTGCTAAGGCCTAGTTATGATATCAAGCCCACAGTACATGTTTTTTATCATGTTTATTTTCAGCATGTCTACAGGGAACAAAATGAACTAGTTGATGGACTCTCCAAAGCTGCCTTATATCTGGGTGCAAGTCATTGGCATATCAATGAAGAGAAGGATAGGCATATTTCTAAATATGTTCTTGAAACACTTCATTGAGGAATTCCTGTAAAGAGTATATCTGATGAAGGTTGAACACATATATGTTAAAGTTAGTACAGTTCCGAAACCCATTCTCAAAGAGAATCGTACCCTAATCAGTTGACTAGGGCAGAGTAAGACCCTAGAAGGTACCCTAGGGCCCCCAGTAGTCTCTTGGGGTTCTTGGTCTGGGACCAAGTAGGTTGATGCCATGGTAAAGCCCCTAGCATGTGGTTAGGGCCCCTATGTGCCTCTAGGGTATTCTAGTCTAGGACCAAGGACGTGATTTCCAAGTAGACCCTGCAGGTAGAGGTAGAGACATATTCTGGTCTGGGACTAGGGATGCAATGTCCAAGTGAGTCCTACAAGTAGTTGATCAACTTTCAGTCTGGGACTGAAGCTCAGCTTAGTACTGAGGACCATTCTCCAGAAAAATGGAGGACCCGGTCAGGGTCCAAAGGTTGATCAACATGACTCAGTGTGAGACTGAAACTCAGCCTAGGGCAAAAATCCATTCTTCAAGAATGGAAGCTAATGATGTCCCCTCTCCTAATTGGTTATTGCTAGGTTGCTTTTCAAGGGACTGGCCACCCCTTGACGATGTTCCTAGCACCTAACCCTTAGTAGCAGTGTTGAGGACCTAAGTATTGTACCATTCGTTTGGATCTTTCCCTTATATAGTGATGACAAAATATATAAAACAATGTACCTTGAAAGAGAGAAAAGTTTACTGGTCTTGCTGGTCTTAAAGGAGTAGTTTGTCCACCTTTTATGGTTCACCTTATCTTGTGGGTATGTGGGTTGTTGTGACCCTCTTGGTTGACACTTGGTCCTTTAGCTTACTTGGTCCTCGCACTCTTACTTGTGTGTACCTTTGATTATGATGACTCCTACTTTATGGATTTTATCCTAAGTGTATTTACCTTATGGTTCTATTAAAGGACCATTGGACCATTCATTGTTAAGGTTACTTTATGTTTTAAAAAGGACCTTTGACCCTCTATATAAAACTTTTTGAATGTTTACCTTATGAACCTTTTTATAAAACCATTAAACTTACTTTATGGTTTTTATTTTATTTCATTGGACCACTTTATTTTCTTTTTGGTTTTATTTAGGACCCTTGGCACTATCCTAAAATGAGTTTATTTTTCACCCCTAAACCTTATAAATTGACGAGGTTAACCTTTATGTCATTATCGATTGGAAGCTATCCTACTTACCTATCTTCGCATATGTTTTCTACCTGCTGTCGGTTACGACTCCACTGCCCGTGTGTATTTTTCTAGTGTGTCTTCACTCTTACTGCTCGTCGCGACTCCACTGCCCACGTGGATTTTTCTCTAATGTGTCTTCCCTCCGTTGTTGGTTGCGACTCCACTGCACGCATGGATATTCTCCAGCATGTCTTACTCACTCTGTTGCTAGTCACTGCATGTGTGGATATTCTCCAGCGTAACTTACCTCTACTGCTACGAGTGTTCTCTGCTGCCCCACGTGCTCTGTCTACTCCATGGGACAGGGTTTGCTCCGCGTGGATAAGCTCTCTGTTGCTCCGCGTGGATAAGCTCTATGTTGCTCCGCGTATCGACGGGACAAGGTTTGCTCCGTTGCTCGTCGCGACTCCTCTGTCTAGCGTGTCTTACCTCTGTTGTTGACTGCGACTCCATCGTGACTGATCCAGCTAACCTATCCCGCGTGTTCTCTGCTGCCCGTGTGGATCTCTTCCTACGTGACTTACCTTTGAATGCTCCTGACCGTGACCCACGTGATTGTTGCTACTGATCGGGACTGGAACTATCCCGTGTTACCTCCCGCGTTTCCCACATCTACATGGTCCTTCACTACACCAACATGGTTGATTCTTGATCTTTCCGAGTGTTGACTGGGTTCTTGCTCCACCTTGATCGTGAGACTATTATTCTAGTGTGGACTGTGGATCTTTCCCAACATTACTGTAAGTTTCACTTTATGTGTGAACTGTAGTCTTTCCAACTTGTCTGTGAAAGCATGGCTGCGTAAGGTATGACTGTGTGTCTCTACACAATATCACTGCATCCTTACTCGGCATGACTGTGTGATTTTTGTCAGCATATGCTCTCTCTCTCAAGGTACGCAAATTGTTTACCAGGTTGACTTGTCCCTTCGGTGACAAGATCAAATCATACATATCTAAGTATAACGTTGATTCAAATAATGGTTAAGATTCTTTAGTACTGTTAACTTCTTTATTTATGTTTTTACTGTACATGACATTTGAGATTTAGTTTACTGTACATAGCATTTGATGATTCTCGAGGACCAACTTTAACGCAATGACTAAATGGAGAGTTAAATTGAAAGAGATAAAAATTATGTTGTTTTGTTTTATTACAGTTTAAATTTCATTAAGCATCACTATTGTAAATCTGAGTTTATATGCTCATGCATTAAGTTTGCTACTTGTGTTAAAACTCATCTAACCTTGAATTTCAACAATATAAAGGTTAATAAGAGGAGCCTTTTTATGGGCCTTTTTTATTGTGTTGTCTCTATAAAAATGCTCTTATAAGAGAATGGTTTACTTTCCAAAATTGTTTGTCATTATTGTCGAGGTTCATAAGGGAACTAAGTGTACCTATAGGATGTTCATAAGTTGTTTTTTGGCATTAGAGGAAATTTCAACTCAAAATGGGCCTTTTAACCATAATTCAAATTCCATGTCATCATGTGTTAGCCAATCAAATTGCTTTAAATTTGAAATACGTACAGGTCAAACAATTTTTAATACAAATTTGGGGATAGGTATCATAAAAAAACTACTTATTTTGTCCGTATTTTCGACATATCTCCCTGTGTTTTTACTCAAATTTCGATCGGGAGATCTCGTTGGATGCGAAATTAAATTCCGCATCCAACGAGTACCCACTCGGCATACTTTTGACGAACCCCGCTACCCAAAAAACAAGAAATACCTAAAAATACTTGTTTTTTGGGGTAGTGGGGTAGTGGGGTCACATCATCACGTTTTTTCAAGTATTTCTTGTTTTTGGGGTAGTGGGGTAGTGGGGTCACATCATCACGTTTTTTCAAGTATTTCTTGTTTTTGGGGTAGCGGGGTCCATCAAAAGTATGTCGAATGGGTACTCATTCAACGAGCTCTCCCGATCAAAATTTGAGTAAAATCACAGGGAGATATGCCGAAAATATGAACAAAAAAAGTAGGTTTTTTCTTTTCTTCCTCCAAAATTAATAAATATTATTTTATTACTTTAACTATTATTTTATTATTTTTTTAGGAGGGCCATGTTGAGTTGAAATTTCCTCTAATGTGAACATTTGGGAATTTTTACTGTTTATGGGAATAGGAGGGCTATTTCAATTTTTTGTTATATTTCCTCACATGGGACTTTTGTTGAAGCTTTTGACATACATGCTTTTAGTATTAATGAGTTATGATTTTTTTCCGAAGAAAAGAAGAAGAAAAAAGGTCCTCCCTGACCTCATATTAGTCAAGGGGGATTTTTTTTTTCTTCACTTTATGTCCACAAGACCAATCAAGGAAATGAGTTATTCTAGATAATCCAAGAAAATATCTCTTATTAAGGTGCCTCCAAATTTTCTGAGAGATCATGAACTAGGTCAATATCCCCTATTAGAATCTAGTTTTTTGGGCTTAGACATTTAGATAGATGAAGGGACTATCAACAATGTTTTCAATCACTAGGAGAAGCATATAGATTAGTGACTATATAACACTAGTTTTAGGCAAGAATCTTGAATGTGATTGTTAGAGTGTTCAAGGAGGAAGCTTCATTTTCTATCTCAATGAAATTGGGGTTCCAAATGATCATCACTCTTCCAGAACTTCCAAAACCAGCTATATTAACATAATACTATTTCTCCAAAAACAATTCTTACTAGAATCAAACATGACAAAAGAAAAAATTTCTCTTGCAAAAGAAGAACTAGTGGGTGAACATGTCTTACTATTGATCTCAATTGATTATGCTTAACTTTCCCTAAGGCTCTAGTGTTCCAAGAGGGAATCTTCATTACTTACTTGTTTTTGGTTTGAATTTAAAACGTTGTTCAAAAATAGTTTGTTTTCACTACCCAAGAATTTTTGCCACTTCGTTGTTCCTAGATTTCGTTTATGTCTTCCTCCTTTTTTATTCTTTTGATTTTATTTTTGTTGTTGTTGTTGTCTTTTCACATTTAGGGTGTTATCAATCTTCTATTGATCTGTTTGACATCGAGTCCTTTGCATAGAGTTTTTCATTTTGTAGAGTTTCTTTTGGTTGTACAGGATCTTTTTTATCATCTATTTGTTATTCTAATTTTAAAGGTGATCCAAACAATTATCCTGAGGTGATTCAAATGAGGCTTGCTAGTGATCTTCATCGTTTAATTGTTTTTTTCTTGGTTGTGGATCCATGTTCTCTTCCTTTTGTTATTCTTGCCAATTTTAGGTCTAATTATCTTTAGGTTTGATTATCTTCATTACCCTACACTACTACCCCTTCATATCCAAGGTTTGGAAGAAGTTTTCTTCTTGTAATGGTTGGTTTTCTTTCTTCTTCCACTCTTTCATTTGGTCTACGAACATTTCTTCTCTTTATTGGAGAAAAAGTTCCATTTTCGTTTTCCTCTTTTTTGTTTTCTCTAGTGAAGGCATTGGGCCTCTTTTCATAGTCTTTAACAAAGTGCCCACAATCATGACACTAGTTACAAGCTTTATTTTGTGCTCGTAGTTTAACAATTTCAAGGTGATGCCTCTTCTAGGAGATGTTTTTTCCATATTGACCTCCACACATATGTTGGTGCATGAGATATCGTTATCTCTAGATTTAACAGATTCCGTAAATTTCTCAATTTGAATACAAACCAATTTTAGGATTTCCTTATACCAAAGGTGTAGGTGAAGGAAGGGAACACAAACCCATACAAGGATTGTGGTTGGGACTTCCTCTATGGAATCAAGATTCAAAACTTGTGCGTCACTTTTTAGGTAAAGGCTTCTGTGAGTAGATCCAAGGTTAGTCTTTACAAATTCTTTGTCTTCTTTGTTGGAAAACAAGAGAATTAAAAATCCCTCGTTACTATGAGATAGATACGTGTGTGGAAATTTCAAGCACTTAAGCAATTAATGCAAAATTAAAATTCCACTTTCTTCCTAAAAGGTTACTTAGATCTTAGCCCTAGAATTGTCAGCCTTTAGGCAGAGGAAAGATCACAATAATTCACTTCTAACAACCCAAAACTTCACAGCAATTCAAGGAGAAAAGCTACCAAAATGGAACATAGTTTTCAGCTCTTCTAGGGCAGTTTATCACTGAACAACCAACTCTAAAAATGTACTTTAACAGCAATAAATACAACAATATAACAACAGTAAATGCAGCCCCTTATATTCTTCCTTTAGATGTTAAATCACTTAAAAAAAATCTCTTTTACTTATGTCAAATCAACAAGACATAAATCACTGTAAATAGCGAAGCATAAAGAACATATCGCTAGAAATTCAAATCTACAATGGCACAAGATATGGACAGTTGGAAACTTCATATATAAGCTCAAGATGAAGTACAAGTATATATCATAGCCTGCTCTCAAGGCTAGTACAAAAATCTATCCATTCAAAAAGACCTAGCTAAGGTAAATCATCAAATCCTAGCTCCACCAAGAAGATCCAATGTGCAAGAATCTCTCCAACACATCCTCCAAGGAAAGATCTCCTCCTCCTCCTCTTCTTCACAAATCCACCCTAGAGTTTTATCTCAATACCCTAATCTCCAATCTCCAAGGGAAAAACCCTAACCCTAGAATTCCAAGATGCAGAAGAAGACTAGGAAACCATGGGGCCTCAAGAGAGAGAGAGAGAGATACCAAGTACAAGTGAAGGCTCCAAGAGAGAGAGGACAAGTGAGCTCCTCTTCTAGGTCACATCTTTACACAAAAGTGAGTAAGAACAAACATACTCCAACGTCTTCTTCTTCATAAGAGAAAGCCCTAGTGATAAGAATCAATCTCCAACAAAGACATCTCCTCTAGACTTCATAACTCCTACTAGGGTTCACAAGGAAACCCTAGCGAATTCCTTCAAGAAGCTAAGTACAAAGAAATGACGAGGGGATGATGGTGTAAAAGGACACTCTCCTTCCTCTATTTATATGAGATGCAAGGGAGGCCAACAATACTATGTGGTCCTAATCCCTTATAAACAACCTACACGAGCCCTTGTAGGCCACACAAGTGAACTCAAGGTCACAAGTGTCCTGCTCCAATGGTGATGCTGTGCACAATAATGACTCCAAGGTGATATAGCTATAGAAGGCAAGTCCACACCATTCCATCACAAGCATCTACGAACTCCATCTATCCTCCAAAGCAAAGTACTCCATTGGGTCAACTACCCCCTGCAAAAACACTGTCGAAGCCCCAAGCATCCCTGACCCATCTCCAATCCCCCAAACAAGAAACCAAGCTGCCACATACCAACTTGAGCTTGAAGCCAATCAACTTGCCACATGCTAACTAGGGCTTGAAGCCCTCCTCCATGATGCAAAATGCTCTACATCCCCTAAAGGGTGCTCTCAAAGCAATTGTCTCCTCCACGGATCCTCAATGAAGGGCGTCCACCAAATTACCAAAAGATCTCCAACGCTTAAGAAATCCAAGCCAACACCATCCTGAGGTCAAGCATCTACTAAGGAAGCTATCTCAATTGTGCAATTCCATCACAGACCGTCTTTCGTGCTACAATCCATCTCGGAGCATCCAAGGGCTAGACATACACCATGTACCCCAGAGCTCATGGAGCACCCCCAAACATGGTGTAAACACTTTCAAAGTAACTTGAAAGTCTAACAACACATTTGGTTCCATTATTTGTTTAGAGTCTTCTAACTCCCTCTACACCTTTTTCTTATATCTAGACCAATGTTGCTTAGCATTATACTTGGGAGAGACCCTCAGCTCACATTGTTCGACCCCCCACTTGACCGGATGCTACTCAACGGATCACATCTTTCTTCCTAATGCTCACAGTGGATAGGAAGCACCAAGAGGAAGGAAAATGGAAACATCATTCTAGCTCCCAAATCAATTAGGCCCTAAGAGACAACACAACCCCCAACAATGAGTCCCATGCAGGGTTGTCAAATGCGGGTTTAGGAGAGCTTACGCATGACCAACAAGCAGCTCCCTCCACCAAATCCCAAAACAGCTCACCTGGGACTAGATCCAGCTCCTTCAACCATATTTCTATATAGAATTTCTTCCTTCAGCCTTGGATGGTAGGAGAGATTCACACTCAACTTCAGAGGTTGACCCCCCCTCTCCCAAGCCCGAAAGCAGGCTAATGGAGCTCGAAGCTCTTTCCCATGAGCTTGGGTCCAAATCATTATATTTCCTTTTGACATCATGGTAGTTACTAGTTACTCTTAGGTCATATTGATCAGTTTGTGTAACAACCCCATAGTACTAACTTAATAAAATTATATAATGTCAAGTGCGTAATAGATAGTTCTTAATACATGTGAAAAAAGAATCTTCTAAACCAATTTAATTTAGCAAAATTTAATNAGTAAATATATATATATATATATATATATATATATATATATATATATTTATATTGATTAGCATAAATCACCATGAGCATTCTTTTCACAAAAGAGGCATGCTTATAATAAACTAAAACTAACACCTTGCTTATATAAATGAACATAAAAGAGGTATATATATATATATTCAACATACAACTGCTCCATAAATTCACTTCGTTGCACACAACACTTTAAAGATATCTAAGTACACCGTTTACCCCCTATATATAAAATTTGAAAATTTAAAACTAAATGACCAATGAGAAAGTAAGCTGAAATAGCATAAAATGAGAGTGATCTTTAAGACATGCAAGATACAAATAACAACATCAAAGCCAACAGAGTGCTAAAATAATAAGATGAGATGCTACATACAGCCTTCAAGAGCTAAAACCAGATATAAACAGAGTATTAGCTTACCAAGTAAAGGACTATGATGCATCTGCTAAAACAAAGCCAAATAATATTGCAGATATGATTTCTTAAAGCGAAAGTGTTAAATCTGATTTCCTTTGAGGCTTGAAACAAAGCATAGGTCTACTGTCAAGACTCACATAAAATGCTATACTCATATCGCAGTTTGGGTAGTGATCTTAGGGCTTCTTTTCTACAAGATATCAAACAATGCACAAGCATCCTAATGGGTTAGAATATTTATGCATTATTAAACCATTGTTTACTCTCTATTTTTCTTGTACTTATAAAACATAAAACTGAGAATTTCACTAGCTAATCAATCTCCTTTAAAGGTAGTCCTGAAGCAAAAGAAATAAAATATGCCAATGCCACAAGAGGATGACTACCTTTTATCAAGAGAGAGATCGAATAGGAATCTCAAAAGGTATTGCTTGACACTTTCAGTAAAAAACAATTAATGTTAATATTTGTTTTGACTACCAGAAAAGAGTAAGGCGTTAGACTTCCAAAAAAAAAAACTTTGGTTAACTTCCACACTTCTTATCACGAAACGAAACATTTAAAACCAAACTTCAACAATTTTTCAAAATTATCACAAGGCTTGGAAATATAACCAATCAAATCTTGATTAGCAAAAACGTTTATAGCATGATTAACAAAAACGTTAATAGATATCAGTATTTACTTTGACTACAAGAAATAAACTAGTAGATCAAAAAATAAACTCGTAGATCAAGGAAGTGGTTAAACTCCGTTTATCTCCCACACTCATAATACCAAAACTCGGCAATGGAGTATCAAAGGCAAAAAACGTAGTCAAAGGAGTATAAATCCAATCGCAGTCAAATAGAGGTTGACTCCTAGATCTGAAACAATAAAAAAAATACAATTCGCAGGCAACAAAAGATCCATAATTTAGATCTAAAAACCAATGAGACCAATCGCAGGCAGCTAAGGATTCACTTCCCAGATCTGATTATCTAGATGGAATCGCAGTCCACCGGAGATCGACTTCCAGATCTGAAACAATAGACTAAAGTTCACTGGCAAAGAAGATCCATATTTTAGACTTAAACCCAATGAAACAAATCGCAGGAAACTAAGTAGAAGTCACGATTTCCAAATAAAATCTGGATCTGAGATAACGTAGATTCGTTTTTACCCTTCATCTCAGAGATCATGATTAACACATACATTTCCTTTTTATAAAAAAAGTCAATTGCAGCAATACAAGATTGTTGAATTTTCAGCATTAGCATAAACTTTAACAATATTTTTCATTGGGGAAACCTTCAAAGGACAAAAACCCCAAAATCATTAATAGCTCATCTCGTAAATGAGATGGCTTAAGAAATTATTCAAAAAGTTCCTCAAATCCAGATCTGGATTTTGACCACAGTAACTGTAAAATTCATCAGTAAAAATTAGACTGATAATTTTACCCACAATTTCCAGAATTACAGAAAATTACCAATTTAGGGCTTTCTCAGAAAAAACTGAGATTTTCTCTCTCCTCCCTGAAAATATCAGACTGCTGAAAATTGCCTGAAAAATATCAAACTGTCGAAAAACTGCCCAAAAATATCAGCCTGCTGAAAACTGCCCAAAAATATCAGATTGCTGAAAATTGCCTGAAGATATCAGACTGTCTGAAAACTGCCCAAAAATATCAGCGTGCTGAAAACTGTTTGAAAATATCAGAATGCTGAAAATTGCCTGAAAATATCAGACTGTCTGAAAACTGACCAAAAATATCAGCGTGCTAAAAACTGCCTGAAAATATCAGACTGTCTGAAAACTGCCCAAAAATATCAGCCTGCTGAAAACTGCCTGAAAATATCTGACTGCTGAAAATTGCCTGAAGATATCAAACTGTCTAAAAACTGCCCAAAAATATCAGCATGCTGAAAACTGCCTAAAAATATCAGACTGCTGAAAATTGCCTGAAAATATCAGACTGTCTGAAAACTGCCCCAAAAATGGAATGTTGAAGATAGCTATGCAAAAATGCTGAAGATGGACTTTGCTGATAAAACCCTAACTGAGGGTTTGAACATAAGATAGTCTTCTTCTCCTGTGAGAGCAAAAGTGTGTAACAAATGAGAAGGCTTGATCTTCTTTTATAGCCTTTGTTCACCTCTAAGTGGACAAGATTAGGAAAAATAAAAATAATAATATTTTTATTCTTTCCCTAATTTCACTTTTACTTTTACCAAAAAATAAACTTTTATTTTTCCTTTGACTTTTATAAGAAGTCCTTCTTTAATTAAGAAAAATAAAAATAATAATATTTTTATTATTTTCCTAATTTCACTTTCACTTTTACCAAAAAGGTACTTTTATTTTTTTCCTTTGACTTTTATAAAAAGTCCTTTTAGGTGGACAAGATTAGGAAAGATAAAAATAATAATATTTTTATTATTTTCCTAATTTCACTTTCACTTTTACCAAAAAGGTACTTTTATTTTTTTCCTTTGACTTTTATAAAAAGTCCTTTTAGGTGGACAAGATTAGGAAAGATAAAAATAATAATATTTTTATTCTTTTCCTAATTTCACTTTCACTGTTACCAAAAAGGTACTTTTATTTTTTTCCTTTGACTTTTGACTTTGGCCTTTTACCAAGTGCCCCTGTGGTCATTACCTGTGGTACCTTTTTTTTTATTTCAAAAGTACATCATCATAAACCAAGAGAGTTATTAATGCTTTTATCTCACACACTGTGTGACACCTAGATCTGGTACCAGGGTAACTTAACCAAGGGTAGCTAATCCTTGGAGAAGCACACCAAGCCCATAGATCAAGGGTCAAAGTGTCACACACATGCCCGGACCCAGTCTAGGGCTTACAGTGTCTTCATTCTCCCAGAGAATGGCTACTCAGAACTAAGCTGAGTCTACCAGTCCCAAACTGGTCTACATCGTGGTCCCGGACCAGATGTCTACTCAACACAAGGTTGAGTCTACCCAGGGCAGATCTGGGTTTATATCATGGTCCCAGACCAGATATCTACCATTCAACAAAATGGTCACTCAACACTGGGTTGAGTCTTCACCGTGGTCCCGGACCAGGTGGTCCCATTCTCCGAAGAGAAGGGCTCTCGATGCTGCTCAGAAAATCAACACTCCCTCTCAATAAGAGAGGCATTCTCTGCCATACCAAGCTTGCCACGAAAATACACGAACTTTGATGCTGTTAGAGACTTGGTCAAGATATCTGCAATCTGTTCATCTGTACAAATGTACTGCAACTTCAGAGCACCTCTCTGCACTAGGTCTCTGATGAAATGATACCTCATTTCAATGTGTTTCGATCTGTCATGAAACACTGGATTCTCTAAAAGTTTTATGCAACTCTGATTATCGCAATGGATGATCGTTGAGTCAAGCTTTCCCTCGAACAGATCAGATAACAACTTTCTGATCCAAACTGCTTCCTTGCAGGCATCGCTTGCAGCAATATTCTTTGCCTTAGCTGTACTTTAAGCTATGGAACCCTGCTTCCTGCTGGACCAAGAAATCATTGTTGATCCCATACTGAAGCAATAACCAGAGGTACTTTTTCGGTCAACTGCACTGCCAGCCCAATCTGAATCTGAATATCCAGATAACAATACTCCACTGCTGGAAGTATACCTAAGCCCATAAGTGATAGTCCCTCGCACATATCTGAGTACATGTTTGGCGGCTACCAAGTGTATGTGCTTTGGATCTAACATGAGCTGACTCAGTGCATTCACTGTGTAGCAGATGTCTGGTCTCGTATGCATGAGATACATCAGGGAACCAATGAGCTGTCTATATAGAGTAGAGTCCACATTCTGTGAACTAGAGGCTGAGTCCCGCCACTTTGTCAAGTTGGTAGTCATTGGTACGCTCATGGACTTGCAGTCCTGCATCCCAAATCTCTGCAAGATATCCATTGCATACTTTCCTTGTGTCAGGAAGATCTCACTTGGCTTTTGCCAGACTTCTAAGCCAAGGAAGTAATGCATCATTCCAAGATCTTTCATCTCGAATTCAGAGGTAAGCTCCCTCTTACACTGGTCTATCAACTGTTCATCACCTGTAAGTAACAAGTCATCTACATATAGAACAAGTATCAAGACATGATTATGAACAACTTTAAAGTACAAGTTAGAATCAACTATACTTTTGGAGAACCCCAAGCTATGGAGAAATCCATCCATCCTGGCATACCAGACTCTCGGAGCCTGTTTTAGTCCATACAAGGCGTTCTTCAGTTTACATACATGGGTCTTCTTCCCATGAGTAACAAAGCCTTCAGGTTGTTCAATATAAACCTCTTCCTAAATCTTACCATTGAGAAAGGCTGTCTTTACATCCATTTGATGTAACTTCCATCCGAATACCGCAGCAAGTGAGATGATAGTTCTGATGGTAGTGTACCTGGTAACAGGTGCAAATGTCTCGTCATAGTCAATGCCTTCTTTTTGAGTGAAGCCACGAGCTACGAATCTGGCTTTATACTTCTCCACACTGCCATCTACAGCATGCTTGATCTTATAAAGCCATCTGGAAGTCACTACTGACTTTCCTGTAGGTCTGGGAACAACTTTCCAAACATCATTCTTCATGATTGACTTATACTCTTCAATCATGGCATCAACCCATACCTGTTTACTTGCTGATTCTTCGTACGATGAAGGTTCTGAACTAATAAGCTGACTCATAAGACTGGAGTACTTCTGTGGTCTTATGCTTTCTCTGAAAGTCCCTGGAGGAGCTTTATGCTTCTCGGCTTCTTGTATCGTTTCTCGGTACCAAGCAGGTCTCCTCTTGGAAGGAGGAACTTCAAGTAGTTCTTCTAATGGACTTTCAATGTTCTCAGGAACATCTGGAGTTTGATCATCAAACTCTTCCTCCCTTTGAATTTCTGAATCTGGAAACTCAAGTGGAGGAATTGCATCTTCCAGTGAAAGCTCTAGTGTCTTACGAAACACCGCTTCCTCATGGAAGATCACATCTCTGCTGACCTCAATGTACCTCTGTCCAGGTATATATACTCAAAAAGCCTTCGAGCAATCACTATACCCAACAAATAAGACTTTCTTACCGGAAGGCTCTAACTTGGCCCTCTTTTCTTTTGGCACATGAACATACACAGGAGTGCCAAATATCCTCATGTGATCAACTGCAGGTTTCTTCTTGGTGAAGACTTCTTCTGGAGTCTTCTCACCCAAGATAGCATGAGGGCTTCTGTTCTGGATGTACACTGCATTTCCGGTAGCTTCAGCCCATAAAGACAAAGGAAGATCTAGATCAGTGATCATGGCTTTAGCAGCCTCACAGATCATTCTATTCTTCTTTTCTACAACCCCATTCTGCTGGGGGTTGTAAGGCACTGTCAGCTCTTTCTTGATTCTTGCTTCTCGACAAAAATCATCAAACTCATTAGATTCATACTCACCTCCGTTATCTGATCTCAAGATACGGATGTGCCTACCAGTCTGATTTTCAATCAATGTCTTGAACTCTTTGAACTTGTCAAAGGTTTCACTCTTGGCCTTAAGGAAGTAAATCCAAGACCTCCGAGAATAGTCATCAATAAACAAGACATAATATAAACACCACTCAAGGAGGGTGAAGACATGGGCCCACAAATGTCAGAATGAATCAAATCCAAAATGCCTTTAGATCTACTCTTGCTCCTGGGAAAGGATTTCTTAGTGTTCTTACCTAGAGCACATCCTTTGCAAATTCCTTCATGCTTTGGAGAAACTTCTGGCATACTTGTGACCATCTTCTGCAATCCTGGGAGAGCTGTGTAGTGAAGGTGTCCAAACCTTCTATGCCAAAGTTCACAAGGATCAACTGTGTGATGTACCAAAGCATGAGTGGAAACTTTGGAGGCCTTGTAGAGGTCTCCCTCTCGAACCCCAATCTGAACTATTGAATCTAGATCTGTGTCTTTTGCCCATAAAAAGACCTTTTTGTCCATAAAGAGGACTCTGTGGCCCTTGTCTTCTAAACCAACAATAGATAAAAGATTCTTCTTTAACCCAGGAACATAAAGAATATCATCAATATGAAGAACTGTACC
>LPNX010001622.1:258539-309994 GCA_001517045.1 Pseudotsuga menziesii | reverse complement strand
AGCTGTGCAAAAATGCTGAAGATGGACTTTGCTGATAAAACCCTAGCTGAGGGTTTGAACATAAGATAGTCTTCTTCTCCTGTGAGAGCAAAAGTGTGTAACAAAAGAGAAGGCTTGATCTTCTTTTATAGCCTTTGTTCACCTCTAAGTGGACAAGATTAGGAAAAATAAAAATAATAATATTTTTATTTTTTCCCTAATTTCACTTTCACTTTTACCAAAAAAGGTACTTTTATTTTTCCTTTGACTTTTATAAGAAGTCCTTCTTTAATTAAGAAAAATAATAATAATAATATTTTTATTATTTTCCTAATTTCACTTTCACTTTTACCAAAAAGGTACTTTTATTTTTTTCCTTTGACTTTTATAAGAAGTCTTTTTAGGTGGACAAGATTAGGAAAGATAAAAATAATAATATTTTTATTATTTTCCTAATTTCACTTTCGCTATTACCAAAAAGGTACTTTTATTTTTTTCCTTTGACTTTTGACTTTGGCCTTTTACCAAGTGCCCCTGTGGTCATTACCTGTGCTACCTTTTTTTTTATTTCAAAAGTACATCATCATAAACCAAGAGAGTTATTAATACTTTTATCTCACACACTGTGTGACACCTAGATCTGGTCCTAGGGTAACTTAACCAAGGGTAGCTAATCCTTGGAGAAGCACACCAAGACCATAGATCAAGGGTCAAAGTGCCACACACATACCCGGACCCAGTCTAGGGCTTACAGTGTCTTCATTCTCCCAGAGAATGGCTACTCAGAACTAAGCTGAATCTACCAGTCCCAGACTGGTCTACATCGTGGTCTCGGACCAGATGTCTACTCAACACAAAGTTGAGTCTACCCAGGGCAGATCTGGGTTTATATCATGGTCCCAGACCAGATATCTACCATTCAACAGAATGGTCACTCAACACTGGGTTGAGTCTTCACCGTGGTCCCGGACCAGGTGGTCCCATTCTCCGAAGAGAAGGGCTCTCGATGCTGCTCAAAAAATCAACAAAGATTTGGATCTAAGAGGATGTAGATCTGGTTACCCTTCGACGCAGACAAAGGAGAGGTCACGAAACAGAACTTTTAAAAAAACAAAAATTGAACAATTTCAGAGTGCAAATGAAAGACCAAAAGTAGCTGCCGATTTGGTTTGAGAAGACCACAGACAGGAAAGAGATACGAGCGATTGATGTATAATGGCCTTTTTAGAGTGTAACAGAAAATTTTCAACCAACAAAACCCTGAAATAAAAATGTATGATTTGCAATAATAACATAATAAAGAGAGGGCCGAATGGAATTGTTGACGCCACTTATTTGCCAAACCAGGGAAAAGAAAAATTGATGATGCCATACGTTCACATATGCAAGACCAGAAATTTTGTAGCAAGTTATTAATAAGCAAAGCTCTACCGTGAATTGGTAGCTTCTGTGAATTGTGAATCGTATCTGATTCATTGTAATATCCCATGTTGAAAGATGCTGTTTGTATATGCTGATCTAAAGCACCTATCCAAAGAATTTATTGAAAAAAAATATCCTCTACTAGCTGACTTGACTGGAAAGAATGTAAACCGCACTGGTACACTCGAAAAAAAAATCAACAAAAATACAAGAATTCCCAGAATGCAAGAGTAAAACGCCCTTTCTTGAAAGACCTTGAATACAGGATTTAAAAGACATGAACCGGAATGAGAAGCAATTCTGTATCTTATCTCAGTACGAAGTCCAATTCTTGGCGGGCATTTTTGGTTTATCATGATGGTTTGAGCTGAGGAAATAGGATGGTGACTGCTTCAGACTAGATGAAAACATTAAAATAAAAACACCCATCCATCTGTCATGCCAATGTGCGCACAACACACAAAATCGGAACAAAAAGATACCTCAGACAGATCTGAAAATCCATTTTTGTAATTTCCTTGTCTTATCGGAAGCTATCGTGGAGCATAACATGCATACCCGACCTCTATGGTAAAATTAATTTTGTGAATAACATGGAAGTGCCCAAATAAACTGTGTAAGGGAGAGAGAAGATAGACCTCAAGTAAAGCTTGAACAAGTTCAGAAATCTCTTGATTTTCTTCACGAGGAGAGCCATTGGTGAGTATTGGAGGACCATTGGGAATTGCCATGCTGCTGCTGCTTCTTCTGTTCGACGATTGGATTGGAACCTTTTTGTGCTGCTTCTTCTGTTCGACAATTCAATTGGAACCTATTTCCGTGCTTCACCCCTACTGCCGTAATGTTGTTTTAAATGTGTGTGTGCTACTGCCGTTCTACTATTGCTTGGAGACCTCTCGCCTATTGAGGAAACCGTCCAAACCACAAAGTACGACTTTGTTGGTGTCCGTCTAGATTTCTAAATGAAACATCAAAGGGGGATTGGGCAACGTCCCCGATGTATGCCTACATTTAAAGCACAAATTACACATGTATTTGAAATCGGTAATGTAAATTATATCTTGGGATTAGGGTTGTAATCTGATATAGGGTTAATGAAATAGGGTTTTTGGATGTTGCACAGTATTTAAATATTGTATTGTAACATGTTAAGGAAATACGAGGAGAGGGGTGGATTAAAATTTTGTTGTTTTTTTTATAATGTGTATTATTATTTAATTTATCGTTTTGCTTCATAATTGTATGTAGTGTTTCACTTCACGGGTTTAAATTTTATATATGTATAGTGGCTTACAAAAGGTAATGGACACTTGCAAATGGCCCTGCTTGAAGTGGAATTTAATGTAGTTTTAATGGCAAGTAGATATGCAGGTGGAATAATCCTTATTGAAGTCAGTCTCGTTGGTTTGTAATTCATGACTGCAAGGAGGAGTACAATCTAAATGGCTTATTGTTTGTCCTAGTCTTGAGAAAGCAAGGATTGTGAATGAAAATGCTCTATTTGTAGGGCATATCCAACTTAACGAGAGTCCTAGAGTTCGAAGTTGGAGGCATAGGCTTCAATCTCACCTTTAATAGGGGTGAGTGGTTTAATTTTTCTTATTTTGTCTTCATTTCAACTTCATTTGTCTCGCTTCTTCTCTTGGGAAGGATTTTTTATAGCATCGTTGTCTGGTTTAAATTAAGTTCATAAGCACTTGTTTTGTCAATTTGGTTATTGTGTAGAGTCTAAGGCATTTGAAATCTTTAGGTCTAGCCATTGATATGGTGATTCACCTATGCCTGGAGGAAGCAATGGAGAAGGGAGTTATGAGGTTTATAAATTATTAGGACGTCTATCTAGTAATTGGAATGTATGTGCTAGGTAATTGAATATTTGAGTTTGCATGTGGAGAATGAAGAGGTTGAAGAATAAGAAATAGAGGCCCAACTTGATGAACATAAATTAAAGTCAAACAAAATTGCAATTGATTCAAAGATGTAGTATAATATTATCCTTGGATTTGCAAGGAGTTCCCAGTTTGTAGGTGCAATTAATTGTCCTTATTTAGAGCACTTAATTCATCAATCATTATGTGTCAACCCAAGGTAAGTTGTTCATTTTAAAGTTACCACGCACAGTCTATGTAGATAACAAAGCCAAATTACCATTGACTTCTGAAACTATCTAATTAACTACAAACTCACTCCAACAATTTTTTTTAAATAAAATGAATGTACTCAGTCACATCAACTTGATTCCAGTCTCTAGTTTTTCCAAAGAAGGTTGAATATATAATCCTATCCTTAGTTGATTATGAGAGTTTTACAATCTTAGTATTAAAAGACAGACCACTTAATCATGTAGTTAAGAAGTAAGTTCTAGTTTTCTCACACGGGCTTAACATAGAACCTATCTCCTAGCCCACTATGAAAGCTTATGTTGAATTACACTTCAAGAAAGGAAAGAAATCCATGCTACAAGATTAAAAGGAAAACACATGATCACATTCACACTTATATATATGAAAGCAATAGCATTTAACCATTCAAATAATGATTCACAGTTACTAGTTTAACTCTAATATATAACACCTCATTTAACTGCAAAAGGAATGAAATTATATTAAATATGTTATACCTGGCCTCGATAAAGTGGGCCCTTCCTTCCCTTGACCATGCACAACCAAACTAAATCACAACTATGCTAAACCAAATCAATGCATGCTAGACATAGTGTGAAATGGGAAATTTATTAATGTTGAAGTAGAGTCACCGAGACAGTATGTGTTCTCATTTCATACAACAACTCGACTACCCTTGCCTTTAATGAGATAGGTAGATTTATACAAAATAAAAGTACTTTGGTTGAATCCATGGATGGATTCAACCCTATCTCTAATGGCTTAACAAAATCATTTCAAGAATAGAACATAATAATCCTCCTTTGATTGAATTAGTTCACAATCCAAGCAATGTGGCGCATGACAGCGTGTTGTTCTCAATCCTTCTCATTTTTTATAAAATGGTTCTTCTTCCTAAATAAGTAATTCATAGCATAAAATTTATATAACCCCCCTAAAATATCGAAACCATCTTCCTCTTTGTGCCATTGACTCCCGCAACCCATTGGATCGATGACCTCTTATAATTTTAGAGGATCTACAACCCATTTGTTCAAAATCCATGCTTATCTGAAACATGTAAACAAAAATCATAAAAATAATCACAAGGCATACATTCCTTCTATAATTAATCCATAACACACAAAACACAATTAGTAAATACCTAGGGTCAAATTTGTATTAATAATTCTAAAGGAAGGCTTAACTACAAGTGAAATGGGCAAAATGATGTGAAAAAATCAAGGAATGGTGACAAAATGGAGTCATATCCAGTCCCCAACATCTCCCCCCAACTAAAGGGTTTGTAGGATTCACTTCAACAAACTTATTCTGATGGTTTTGACTCGATTGGAGGTAAGGACTGGAAATATGATTTGCTCCAATCAATTGCTAAATGTCCCTAATCATCTACCCCTCAAAAACCCAACTTGGAGATTACCATTGTCCATTAGTCAGATTCGTGGTCCTTTTCCCCACCTTCCCATAGGGTAGGAAAGTGAAACCTTAGCTCAATCTAGCATGTCCCTACTGTCTTCAATCAATACAAGTACCTAGGTACCCTATCCAAGGCCATAACAAACGTAAGGAGAGAGAGAGAGGCTCTCTTCTTTCTTGCTTGGGAAGGAATGATTGTTGCCTCTTTTGAATGTGAAGAATGGTCTCCAATGTGTTTAAAATAATCCATCTCTCACAATAAGAAATAACTAAAGTTTGGTTCTCTATAAAGGTAGATACAAATTCTAGATTGTCCGACTTTTCATTCCTTTACTTATATAAGTCCCTTGGCATAGGCTCTTCCTTGATCTTCAAACCTTGCACCTTCTCAGTGTTCTCCAGAAAAGAAAATACTTTTCTCTAGGATATTTGATTCTTCATATATGATGGAAAGGCCCTTAATTGTGCATATCCTACAAGAAGATTTGTGTTCGAGACATTTTGCCACATTCATGGTAAACTTGTACAAACTAATCTTTGTTGCTTATGTAACACATATTACTAGCTGCTAAAGCTCTTGCTTGTAAGGAGGCAAGATTAATTTTCAAATATATGGCATAAATAGGGGATGGAGTTGAATATGATCTCATCATTGTTGAGCACCCAATATGCAAGTAGATTACTACTAACATACAGAGTGTACAATATTTATTGTCAACCCGGGGAAGTCTTGTATTTCAAGGATAAAATGCATAGTATATGCTTAAACACAAAGTCATTGTAATCGAACAATACTATCCTTTGTTCAACTATGTTCATCCCAAGAATCTACGTGATCCCATTTATATTCTAGACACTACAATCACAATTACCTTCTGCTATACCTTGATCTAAGAATGGAAAGATAAACATCACATCCAAATTACAATTGCATATGAAAGGAAATCCTATTCACATCACTAAATGATCAATCCACCTATCCAATCTGATTATCCTAGGAACCCATAAGCATAATTTAAATATCGATCTAGGAATTCAAATACAGAGATTGAGTTCAGTTGTTCTAAAAAACTGAAGTGTAGGAATGAAATTCGATGATCATAACAATAAAGACAAGTTGCAAAGATTCATGGAACGACAACTAAAAGATCTCAGGATGAACAGAGTTGTTACAGTTACCACACGAATTGCATAAGAGATAATTACCTACTTAGTCGACTGTCACGCTATACCACTACAAATCTCCAAGGAATGCAATCACCCCACACTGTAAATCCACACTTGTACAGCTTCTTATGAAAAGAATAAAATTGACATAACATCACACGACAAAGGAATTGAAAAGTCCTCATTTAACTCAGCAATCTCTGTGGAAGGCGGGCCCAGCCTTCACACAGAGATGCTGGCTGAATAGGCGTAAAACCCTTAAATCAGAAGTAACTCCTTGTATTAAAAGACAGAGTAATTACACAGTTCCTCCTCACAGCTAATACAATGAATTGATTATATGTTCAGCAACCCCCTAGGTCGAGACAATTCTCCATACTTATACCATGTGGATCGTAACATCCTATCCTATTATGGGGCAGCCATGAAGATCTCTGATCTTCAGGCGCCCTAAATGACAATAGCTGTTACAAACGTGGCAGGATGAAAAATAGGAAGCACAGGAAAACTATTAATTGCCCCAGGAGTGACGATATCTTTAGATTACGGCTACACACGAGCAGCAATGTACTATGGATCTCCAAATCTGACGATATCTTTAGATTACGGCAACACACGAGCCTTGTCACAGCTTTGTACGGGATATCGCATTGGAACCGCATTCCTTGGGTGATGATAGGATGGCTGAGGATCAGCTTGAGCAATGAATATCCATCTTTTTCGAGACTTGTTCAACCCAATCTTCCTGCAGTCCACTTATCTCAAAATACCTTTGTAAACCATAATATGTTAGCGCATCGAGAGATACAAAGCCTTAATTATCACAATCATAAGTATTAATAAAATAAAACAATGACCAGTGATACCTTGGTAGTTTGAAGAGTAGAGTGGGGATAACATGTTTAATTGGTATGCTGAATGGGGTAGGATAGAACAAGAAGAGGTAATTAAGGGTGGTCAAAAGAGGCCATTTATGGGCTCAACATCTCCCCCCAACTATCCTGTTGCATGTCCTCATGCAACAACCTCCATCATTCTGAATCCGAATCTTGTACTGAGCTCTGTTCATGAAGAGAGGAGAAGTTGTAGGGGAACTCAGGCACCCCTTCTTTCTCTAAAAACCCTCTGTGAGCAATCCAATATCTCCAACATCGCTGCTCCTCTGTCTTAGTTAGTGAGAAGTCCATCCTATATGGTTTTATCGGCCACCAGATGAGGGGGAATTTAAATTTCAGACCAAACCAATTAGCCCCACATTCCCTGATACATCCAACATAACCCTTGACCCTGGAAAGTGCCTGTTCAAAATTCCTGAAACAATAAGGGTCTCAACTTCTGAGTATAGGAGAGGCAACCTGCCATTTGTGCTTACTTCCTTCCAATGCTGCTTGTTGATGTATGGAAATATGGTTGGTGCAAGTAGAAATCACTTCCTCCTGAAGTTCCACTATGTGCCGAGCCTGGATGGGACATGAAAGCAAACTCTTATACCGAGCAAGAAGAATACCAGGATTCTGAGGCTCACTTCGAACCCATAGGTTAGAGTGAGATTCATTATGAGAAAAGGTTTGAAAAGACCTCTCCCACTGAGCATGATTGCTCACAAAAGAGGCAAAAGCCCTCAACTGAACATCCCCTTAAAAAGGGACAGGATTTGAATGGCGATCCAGAGGGCAAGCCATCTCATGCAAGTATAGTTCACACAGCAAATTTTGATCTTCAAAATTACTTCCAAAAAGTGTTTCCAAAAATTTTGTTGAGGTCATTATCTCAAATGACCTCCCTTCTTTCACAGCTCTCAACTTAAACCAAACAAACTGTTCAAACAGGAAGACGGGATAAGAAGAAGAAGGCATCCTGGTGCCCAGGAGTTCTTGAGAGAGAGCATACATCTACTCTTTTTCTCTCTGCATAAATTGGAACTTTTTTAGCTCCCTCAAATTGCTCTGTAGCTCTTCCTCCCAAATTCTCTGGGTCATACGTTCTTCTGCCCATTTCTTCTCCAATCCCCTGATAATCTTTTTATGCTCGATAAGAGAAATCATCCCTCCCTGGAATTCCTCCACCTGGTTCTTCCATATGATTACCTCCATTCTCAGAATTGAGATTTCTGCTGCAAGGTTCAGGATTTCCTCTTTATGATGTTCCTCCTTGTCTGAGTCCAGGTCGATGAAATTTCTAAGGGGCTCAGTCCTCACCTTGTCGCTTGATGTGCCCCATTGGGCACCTTGCACATCTGAAGCTATTTTGAGAGTTGTTGGTTCTTGTGTGACAACAACTTTCTCTGGTCTTTCTTCAACAACCGCATCCATCACTCCTAGAGACACCGGTTCTTGTGTAACAGTGTCTTCTCTATGAAGTTCCCTCATGGCAAGTTCGGTAGCTGATTGTGAGGATGTTGGTTCTTGTGGCACAAATTCCCCCCGAATTTTAACCCCATGTTCTATCTTATTGTCAGCTGCTGTCTCAGCCAGAGGCTGTGAGGCTACTGGTTCTTGTGGAGCAGAGCCCTATTCTTCTTTGTCCTTCTGCTGCTGAGATTGGATGTCTTCTTCAGTGTGCAGCCACTCCTCAAGGATTTCAGTATCGCCTGAGGATTGTGTTTGGACTTGTTCATCTTCACTCCAATGCATATCAGGGATAATATCCACTTCAAGGTTATCTTCTAGTTGCATTTCAAGAGTCCTTGCTGCAACCTCCAAGGATGTTGGTTCTTGTGTGACAACATCCTGGCTCACTTCTTCATCTCCCTGTTGTTGCGGTTCCTCTTCTATGATTTCTGTGTCATGGGAACATTCTGGAGTTGTAGTACATAATTCTTTATTAAACTCCAGAGTGCCCTCAATCCCAAGTTCTTCTCCCATCTGGCCAGCCATTTGGACAAGCACACTCAGGGATGTTGGTTCTTGTGTGACAACACCCTGTTCAATCTCATCATTGTCTTGCCTTTGTGGTTCCACTTCTATAATTTTTGTGTCATGGGAGCACTCTGGGGTCAAAGTACAATCTTCGTCCCCACTATCAGGAATGATTTCCTCCCTTGGTTCCTCTGTCCCAGAGTTGGTGGCAACTTTAGCAAGAATATTCAAAGATGTTGGTTCTTGTGTGACAGCATATTCTTTCTCTGCAACTCCCTCTATTGTAGGTGCAGACTATTGTGTTGTACAGGCACAAATTACAATCTTGTGGCCTGCTTCCTTAAAGATTTCCCCACAGGTGGGACAAACCACTCTTTCTTCTTCCTTGCCAGGCTCAGTAGAATTTGGTCCCTCCAATTGGTCTGCAACCTCCACCAATGTGTGCATTTTCCTTTCACCCTATTTCCTGCATGATTCTTTCCAGTTTTCCAATTCCCTTCTAAGTATTTGGACTTCCTCTTTTAATAGCATATTCTCAAACAGAAGTCCTTCAATTTGGGGTTCTTCTTCGACTGGCCCTTGTGGGGCATCAATTGGCCTAGGTTCAAGAGTGGGGAACTCAATATGTGCCTCTAAGGTTGCCCATCATTTTCTTGCTGCTTTTGCTGCTGCAATTGACCTGGTTCTTTTCCTTCTTATTGGTGGGGTTATCTTAATTTCGTCAATTGATCTCTTCCTTTTCTTTTTTGGTGCTGGAATATCGGGATTCACAGCTGAGGTAGAAGGAATGTCCCCAGTTCTAGCATTTTCTTGTTCCTCAGGCTGTTCTTCCTCGATCAAAGTTCCTCCCCACTCATGTGAGGATTCAATGGTCACCAGCTCAATATTTCCTTCCATTGCTATGGCTCTGTCACCTTCAGGTTCAATTGTTGCAGCATTTAGTGCTGCTCCAATTTCACCTTCTGCTGTCAGAGCTACCCTGTTATTTGGGTCTTCCACAAGGTTTTTATCTACATCATCTCTCAATTGCTCTGTTTGTGCCCCTGGTTGATCTTATTCTGATCCAGTTTCATCTCCCCCCCCAACTACATTGGAGGGGCTTCGGTCCTCCTGTTGTGGTTCGTGTCCCCCCAGCTGTGGATGGACCTGCTCTTGTTCTATTAGGACACCGGGCAAAGGAGCGGGTTCCTGAGCTCGAGCTGTAAATTGCTCCCAGGTTATATTATATTGAGCAAGGGTCCTTAAGATAATTAATTTAATGAGGCCATGGTGGGTCGGTGAGGCGAGTGGATGCTTAGCAGCTTGAACAAACCCCGCCATATGATGCAAATCATGAAGCAGATAATATGGAATGTTTAACAGAATCCTATGGCGGAGATGAGATAGTAAAGGGACTTCAGAATTATAAACGGTTTGGTACCTACCTTCACAAGTGATATATTTCTTGAGGAAAACAACAACCTGGTCCCATGGCTACGACAATGACTGCAGTGCTATCCCTCTTCTTGTCGTGTGAACCTGCTCCCCCTCTATTAAAAAGTTTTGCAATGCTGTAGTAGTGGGGACTCGACGTCCAAAGCAAGCCCTTCCCACCTGAGGGATGGCAATGACCTCAGATATAATGGCCTCAGAAACTTCGATGCGCAACCCCCAAACCTCTGAGTAAGTTTCTGTGAAGTTCAGATCAAATTGTAAGGCTGCTTCATGGTTGAATCCGTCCAGACGTTCGAAAAATTCCGTCCAACCGATGGCTTGAAAGATAGCGAAGACCGCAGCATTTCTCCTGAGTGCCTGTGTATTTGAAGGTTCATAACGAGCTGGAATCCCCATGGTTCTGGCTTCAGACTTAGTTTGCTATTCAACAGATTATAGACTCCGACAATGGAGGTTACGGCACAGAAGATGCACGGACTGCTGAGAGGAGATGTTAGGCAAATTTGGAAAGTTTCAGCACACAAGATTATTTGAAATTTCATTCCGAATTGGGGAAGGTGGCGGTTATTAGTCTTTATGTCGCACGGGCAAAGAGTTAATTAGGCAATAATGGGCATAAAAATAGAGGTACGACTGACATTGTTAAATCATATCAATACTTAATCACGTGATTAATCAAAGCCATACCTTTGAGACTACGCGTTGGATATCCTTCGGAGAATAATGGAACGTGTGGTTGTTGACGTTGCGGAAGCCGAACTTGTGCGCAATCATTAATTATAATCATTATAACCAGGATACTGCAATAATTATTTCCGCTAGTGAAGCACAAACCATCGTGTCCAAATGGTCGAAATTATGAAAAATGTCACCTTATGGACCAGATTGCCGGCACGAGGAGGAGGAATCAGAGCCATATCTAGAGGAATTAATGGCGTACAAAGCGATTTTCCAATAACACAGGAGTTACCACGGCAGGTTATAAAGAAATTGAAACAGAGACGCGACCCTTAATGTTGGAAATATCAGCCAAATATAGCAGATTTGCAGCTGCCAGGAAAGATGTCGCGGCCGTCGGAGAAAGGATCATGGCCGCCGGGAAGGATGTCGCAGCCATTGGAAAAAGGAATCACGACCGCTGGGAAAGATGTCGCAGCCGTCGAAAAAAGGGTCACGGTCGCCGGGAAAAAGGATCACGGCCACCGGGAAAGATGTCACAGCCGTCGGGAAAAAAAAAGATCACGGCCGCCGGGAAAGATGTCGCAGCCGTCGGAAAAAGGATGACGGCTACCAGGAAAGATGTCGCAGCCATCGAGAAAAAAAGGATCATGGCCACCGGGAAAGATGTCGCAACTATCGGAAAAAGGATGACGACCGCCGGGAAAGATGTCGCAGCCGTCGGAAAAAGGATGACGGCCGCCGGGAAAGATGTCGTAGCCGTTGAGAAAAAAGGATCACGGCCACCAGGAAAGATGTCGTAGCCGTCGGAAAAAGGATCACAGCCACCGGGAAAGATGTCGCAGCCGCGACATATTTATTTAAGGAAAAGAGAAAAAAATGTAGTGTGGGAAGGCACAGAGACATGACTTCCGGTCGACAGGCCCAATCTGATGCTCATCCCTGGTCGCTTCCCTGCAAATCTTGGAAAAACAATAGAAAACAAAGAAGATCAAATGCAAAAAGAAAATATAATATAATGAAATAGAAAAAAAACAACAGTTATTTATGTACAATGATTCCTGCGTGATTTACATTGATCAATTAAGGATTGACAGAGGCAGAGAAAAGTTCCTGCCCTTGTGCTAGTTGATAATTTGGGTCGGAGGCAGTTTGCGAGATAAATGCATCCTTTGAAATTGACTTACGGTACAGTCGTAGCCTGTGACCATTAGCAAATAATGGTACGCGGTTTTCATCGATGGTTACCAGGCGGACTGTGCCATTATCAAATACCCTGTCTACTAGATATGGGCCCAGCCACCTTGTGTGTAATTTACCCTTGAAATCTCTTTTGAACCTGGAATCGTATAATAATGCCCAGTCTCCTTCACAAAAGACTTTCTTTTTAATGAATCGGTCATGCCAATTGGATCTCTGTTGTTGAATTAACACGGTCTGGTATACTGCAGCTAACCAATTCTTGTCCAGTTCGTTCAGTTGATTTAATCTTCTTTTATGGGCTTCAGTTACATCCAGATTCACTTCGGTGGCTGTATTCAGGGTCTTGATTTCAAATTCAATTGGAAAGATGGCACTTTTTCCATACGCTAAATCATAAGGAGAGAAACCTGTGGTGTTACGCCAAGTGGTGCGACATGCCCACAGTGTTTCCGGAAGCCTGTCAGCCCAATCTTTTCGATGGCTCTTAACTGTCTTGGTAAGGATGGCTTCAATAACTTTATTAGTGCTTTCCACCTGGCCATTGGCTTAGGGATGGTAAGGTGAAGCTACCCTATGGTGAACATGATACTTCCGTAGCAGGGCTTCAAATTGATGCGACATAAACTGTGGTCCCCCATTGGTAACTACTTCCTTAGGTACCCCAAAACGGGTAAATATTTCACTGTATAAAAAATCAATCACAGCCTGGTCGTTAGCCTTAGCCAGAGCTACAGCTTCTACCCACTTGGTCATATAATTGGTACAGACCATAATGTAGGCTTTCTATTTGGAATGAGGGCTGATAGGGCCAACGAAATCCAAATCCCATCTATCAAACGGTTCAACTACTGCTTGAGGTTGTAGAGGCATCTGATCTGATCTGTTGGGATGGCCCATCCTTTGGCATCTATCACAGAACTGAACATACCTTTTAGCATCCCTGAAAAAGAGTTGGCCAATAGTAGCCCATCCTCAGCGCTTTGTGCCCTGTCCTTCTGTCTGCAAAGTGTCCCCCACAAGGTTCATCGTGACAGGCTTTCAGTGTATGAAAGATTTCATCTTCCCTTACACACCTTCTAATCTCAAGATCAGGACCTGTGTAGAAGAGATGACCGTTTACCCAACAATACCTGGCACTTTGCTGGATGATTTTCCTCTTTTCTCTTTTATACATATGTGGCAGGAGCTTTCCTGCAACCAGATAATTAGCGACGTCTGCATACCAAGGGGAATGAGCTGAAAGTGCAAATAGGTGTTCATCTGGAAAAGAGTCCTCAACAAGCAAATTATCATCACTTTTAGTGAAACGAGATAAAAAGTCAGCGACAACATTTTCTTTCCCAGGTTTATCTATGATGGTAATATCAAATTCCTGTAATAATAAGAGCCACCTGGTCACTCTGGCATTAGTGACCGGTTTGTTCATTAGATATTTAATGGCAGAGTGGTCAATGTGCACAAACGTAGGATACCCAGTAATGTAATGTCTAAATTTCTTAATGGAGTAAACGATAGCCAATAATTCTTTTTCAGTGACAGTATAATTAAGTTCAGCAGGGGCTAAGTTTTTACTAATATAATAAATTGCATAGGGTACTTGACCATCCTGCTGTCCTAAACTGCTCCAATGGCAATATCAGAAGCATCTGAAGAAATATGAAAGGGTAGGGTCCAATTAGGTCTAAGATAGGAGCTGTGGACAACTTCTCCTTAAGCTTAGCAAACGTTGTTTGGCATGCTTCACTCCAAACAAACTGTGCATCCTTCATTAATAGAGAAAACAAAGGAGAAGCAAGTTTGGAAAATTTTTCTATAAATCTTCGGTAGTATCCAGCATGCCCCAGAAAACTTCGCACCTCTTTTTGAGTTGCAGGAGTAGGTATATTTTTTATCACCTTGATTTTTGAGGGGTCCACCTGAATGCCATTGACAAAGATGAAGTGCCCCAATACTACCCCTTCACCCATCATCACATGGCACTTTTCAGTGCTTTAAGAGAGTTGGGTTTGTTCACAGCGAGTTAAAACTTTCTTTAAATTTTCCAATGCTTCCTCAAAATCCTTGCCGTAAGGAGTAAAATCGTCCATAAAGATTTCCATACTATCATTAACTAACTCAAAAAATATGCCAATTACAGCTCTTTGAAATGTTGTTGGTGCATTACATAAACCAAAGGGAAGCACTCTGTAGGCAAACGTTCCCCACGGATAAGTGAAGGTAGTTTTATCCTGGTCCTTAGGAGCAATCTGAATCTGATTGTACCTGCTAAACCCATCCAGGAAGGAGAAGAACTTCTTCCCCGATAGGGTGTCGAGTACTTGGTCAATAAAGGGCAAAGGGAAGTGGTCCTTTTGTGTGGCTTTGGTCAACTCCGTATAGTCGACACAGACTCTCCATTTACCATTTTTCTTGGGTACAATTACGAGCGGGGAAACCCACTCGCTATCTAAAATAGGATATATAAATACTGCTTCCAAGAGTTTTTGAATCTCTTCCTTCACTATGTCCCTAAGATTGGGGTTCATTTGTCGTTGAGGCTGACACACAGGTCGGGAGTCACTCTTAATATAAATATGATGGGTGCACAGGTTAGAGGGAATACCCCTCATGTCTGTATACTCCCAAGTGAATGCCCCCTTGTGTTCTTTCAAGAGACTGATCAGGCGCTTTTGTTCATCTAAGGAGAGGTTGGGATTAATATTCAAGGTTTTTCCAGACTCTACCTCAATAGGAATACTTTTCGAATTTTTCAATACTGGGATTATGTGTGTGTCACCGAATAGCGTTTCTTCTGTGAGATTTTCTTGTTCTTCCTTGCCCAGAGTAATGTTCAGGATTTGATAAAATTCTTTATTGACTGAAGTGGGTTCACTGATGAAATTATTAATGGCGTCGTCTTTCGTTTCATTCTTAAAAGTTAAGGCCTTCCCTATAGTTAATAATGGTTGAACACCCTCCTCTTCCTCTGGCTCCATCCAAAAAGAGGTTTCAGCTTCTAGACTTGGCCGAGCTGGAGGATAAAGGGTGAGGTTCTTAGTCTCGGTTCCATCAGATATGGTCATAGACCCAGATCGACAGCTGATGCAAGCATCAGCTGTGGCCAACCAAGGCCTTCCCAGGATTAATGGGTGTCCTCCCAGCTGCGACTTTGGTTGTAACACCAAGAAGTCAGCAGGATATTCCCATGAATCAACTGAGATGACGAGATCGTCCAGATTTCCTTCAGGTTTAATGGTGGATCTGTCTGCCAGTTCTAAAACAGTGGAGGTCGGCCTAAGATTAGTGAGCCCAAGTTTTCTTACAGTCTCAATTGTTATGACATTAATCGCTGCTCCTAAATCTACTAGTACGTTGGGTATCTGTGTATGCCCAATCTGCATAGTGACAGTGGGATTTCCAGTGTCGTCATACTTGGTTACTAGGGTTTTCCCTGTTATTAATGTAGATAATTTCCCTATGACATGAACAGTGGGAGGATCTCTGTGCTTCCTTCCTGGTTTCTTGGTGCACAGATCCCGAACAGTTCTAGCATAAATAGGTACATCTTGAAGAGCTTGAAGGAGGGGGATTTTAACATAAAGATTCCTTAACTCTCCTAGGAGGTTAAACTAAGGTTGCCCCCCCGCCCTTGGTAGCATTAATCTCTTGGGGTACGGTGGTTGCCTAATCAGCTGTGTAGGCTGTGCATTGCTAGATTTATCATTTTGTGTTTCAGCCATCCCATCTATGGGATGTTCAGCATCTTCAATAATAGGAATTGTATCGGACAGATGCTGTGGATTCACCCCTTCTTCATGCACAGAAGGTGGGGCATCTTCTATAATTACAGGCTCTACTGTTTTCCCTGACCGTAAACGAATATTGTTGCAAGGCACCGGGGAAAGGGAGTAGGCCGACATGTTGACAGTCTCCAATTGATGGATTGTTTTATTATTTGGGTTAGGATTAGATTGAGCAGGCAGTTGAGGTCGTATCAGTGCATTAAGGACAGAATTGTTCTGCAACTGCAGCTGCGACTGCTGATGAGGGTACTGAGGATATTGAGGGTATTGAGGGTATTGAGGAGGGTATGGTGGTTGTTGCGGTGGAGGTTGTTGAGGAAACTGGTTCCCTGGATGGAAATTCCTCCACCCAGGAGACCAGAAAGTAGGTTGGTGTGGTGGCTGTGTCCAGGGATTCCATGAGTTATAATTTTGTATTGCAGGTTGGGAAGGATTCCACGGAGCATAATTTGAAGGAAACTGTGTATTCACATTTTGCATATTATTCCAATTGCTCATATTATTCAAAAATGGAAACGAGTCTGGGGACATGCCTTGGTTTCGAGGCTGCCAAGGTTTCTTCTGTGCAATGAAATAGGCTGATTCCACCTCTGGAGTTGACGCTTGCAGAACAGCCTTCACTTGGGGAAGTGAGGGACATTCTTTCGTGTTGTCGTTCAGCTCCCATAGCTGACACACCTCTACTTTGTCAAGCGGGCACTCCCTCAGAGGATGGTTCTTTCTACATCGAGGGCAGAACACACCTAGTGTGAGGTCCTCTACTGCCTGTTTTTGTTTTGCCTTCAGGACGTCGATTTCCGAGGAGATAGAGCTCATCATTTCTGTTTTAAAATTTTCAAGGAGATTTCCTATCTCTGCACGGGTGGCTCCTCCATTAGATGACTTCTGAGTTCTGTCGAAGACATCGCGTTCTAGCTTATCCCGTTTGTCCCGCCTGTTGTTCCTGGAAGATCCCCTGGAGTACCTCTTACATAATTCCACAATATTTCCAAAATATTCCTTGGAGATATCTCCCTTTCCTAACAGGTTTAACATATCTAAACAATCATCCCTAATCCCGTGAAGCAGGATTATCTTGAGCACATCTAACCCCATGTTCGTCTATCCAGCTCTTTGCACATTGTATAAAATCCTTTCTACAAAATCTTCCAGACTCTCGTCCTCCTTCTGCACCATTTTGAACAATTCTTCTCTTTTGTCCTTGGTGTTGCAGTATTCCTGGTATTTCTCCAAGAACACCTGTTTCATCCTGTCCCAATTAGCAATAGTTCCTCCTCCTAGGCTCATAAACCAGCGTAAGGCATTGTCTTTCAGAGTGGTCGGGAAGAGTTTTAGCTTTTGTGCATCGGTGATGTAATCGTAGCTGCGACAGAGGATATCGAATTCGAAAAGGAATTCGTCTGGATCTTCTGCCACTTTTCCATGGAAGCGAGGCAACATTGATGGTGATATATTTTTCATAGGGGCAGTCCCTTCTAGCTGCTGAATTGGGAATTGAAGTGTAGCCACCATTCCTTCAGGCAGGGAGTGATTTTCATGATGATAGTTTTCTTCCATTGCCTCTTCCTCGTCAGATTCGTGTCTGTTACTCATCTCTTCTTCGTTTGTTTCTGCATTCTTTTCCTTGTTCTTCCACTGATCACTAATCTTTTGGTGGAACTGCGTCCACTCTTCTTCAGTTACAACCTTCCCATAAATGTGGTAGATTGGGCCTCTACCAGCAGGTCCAGTTGTACCAGCTTTGTCCTCTCCTGCAGGGATATTTGAGGAAGTCGCGGCTGCTCGTGTGTTCTCCACTGTGGACCCTGACGTTGGCGCCCCAGGATTGGCAGGGTTTCTCCTGATAGGAGTTTCTTTATGGCGAGCCCTGGTGGATGAATCAGTCCTGTCAACAAGATCGTCAATGAATGTCCTTCTGCCCAATTGTGGACCTCGACCGCGACCCAAGCCACCTGCACTGTTAGTATTTTGTGGGGTTTTGGGAGTTGAAAAAAGATCATGCTTTACCCTTCTTGTATTCATGCAACCCAAATCATTACAACAAAAAATAGAAAATACTGACTAGAAACAATTACAAAATGCAACTAATGATGGTGTTTAATCTTTATCCTTCCCCGGCAACGGGGCCAAAATGTCGAGCACCCAATATGCAAGTAGATTACTACTAACATACAGAGTGTACAATATTTATTGTCAACCCGGGAAAGTCTTGTATTTCAAGGATAAATGCACAGTATATGCTTAAACACAAAGTCACTGTAATTGAACAATACTATCCTCTGTTCAACTATGCTCATCCCAAGAATCTACGTGATCCCATTCATCTTCTAGACACTACAATCACAATTACCTTCTGTTATACCTTGATATAAGAATGGAAAGATAAACATCACATCCAAATTACAATTGCAGATGAAAGGAAATCCTATTCACATCACTGAATGATTAATCCACCTATCCAATCTGATTATCCTAGGAACCCATAAGCATAATTTAAATATCAATCTAGGAATTCAAATACAGAGATTGAGTTCAGCTATTCTAAGAAAATGAAGTGCAGGAATGAAATTCAATGATCATAACAATAAAGACAAGTTGCAAATATTCATGGAACGAAAACTAAAAGATCTCAAGATGAACAGAGCTGTTACAGTTACCACACGAATTGCATAAGAGATAATTACCTACTCAGTCGACTGTCATGCTATACCACTACAAATCTCCAAGGAATGCAATCACCCCATACTGTAAATTTACACTTGTACAGCTTCTTATGAAAATAATAAAATTGACATAACATCACACGACAAAGGAATTGAAAAGTCCTAATTTAACTCAGCAATCTCTGTGGAAGGCGGGCCCGGCCTTCACACAGAGATGCTAGCTAAACATGCGTAAAACCCTTAAATCAAAAGTAACTCGTATTAAAAGACAGAGTAATTACACAGTTCCTCCTCACAGCTAATACAATGAATTGATTATATGTTCAGCAACCCCCTGGGTTGAGACAATTCTCCATACTTATACCATGTGGATCGTAACATCCTATCCTATTATGGGGCAGCCATGAAGATCTCTGATCTTTAGGCGCCCTAGATGACAATAGTTGTTACAAACGTGGTAGGATGAAAAATAGGAAGCACAGGAAAACTGTTAATTGCCCCAGGAGTGACGATATCTTTAGATTACGGCTACACATGAGCATCAATGTACTATGGATCTCCAAATCTGACACATTCTGTTATAGCTGCCTTGTCACAACTTTGTCCGGGATATCGCATTGGAACCCCATTCCTTGGGTGATGATAGGATGGCTGAGGATAAGCTTGAGCAATGAATATCCATCTTTTTCGAGACTTGTTCAGCCAAATCTTCCTGCAGTACACTTATCTAAAAATACCTTTATAAACCATAATATGTTAGCGCATCGAGAGACACAAAGCCTTAATTATCACAATCATAAGTATTAATAAAATAAAACAATGACCAGTCATACATTGGTAGTTTGAAGGGTAGAGTGGGGATAACATGTTTAATTGGTATGCTGAATGGGGTAGGATAGACAAAGAAGAGGTAATTAAGGGTGGTCAAAAGAGGCCATTTCTGGGCTCAACAATCATGTACCCAAAATGACACATATATTGCTTATCCAATTTGAGCATCTTAACTTCTCGATTCAACCTTGTTATTTCTAGCTTGGCTTGTCAAATTTTGATCCTTTATATCCTTTGTCGAGGTTCCATTGCATCCAACTGTGACATGAGCTTCTCAACCCATATATATAAATATCCTACTTGATATTACCATTGCATCACTTTTTGCCCCAGATTTTCAACATATTTACTCTCAATTCTACCTTGAGTAGTACTTGATGTTGAGATTCTGACAATCTCTAAAGCAATTGTTTTACCATCTTCTAACTTTTCATCTAATTTGTTATCATCATGTGGAGCAAATGATAACAATTTTTTCTCTTCATCGACAACCTATAAGAGTGTATTTATCCCCTAGTTGCAATCATGAATTTACAATCTTTCTTTTGCATCCCTCAAATCTTTCTCCAACTTCTTATTTGTCTTCACCAATATCTTGTTTATTGATTGGAGCTTCTTATATGATTTTATGAAATATTCCATGGAATATAGCGGTTTCTTCTTAGGGAAGAAGGGTTTTGATTTTTTAATATGGGCTTCCATAGGCTGCTCTTCCACAATAAAATCCCCATCCCCCTCATTCTTTTAATCTTCTTCAAATCCAAGAGGGTGTTTTCCTTTATATTCGAATCATGTCTCATACTAGTCAACCTCCACTTCATGAGTAGGGTGTTTCCTTTTTCTCTTTAGAATTGGAACTTATGGAACTAAGGCCTCCAAACCCTGTTGCTGAAGTATTTTAGATCTTCTAACCACTAAAGGTGTCTCAATAACACCACTTATTTTTTTAGCTTTCAATTTCCCTCTCAGGGTTGATTTTGTAGGTTTTCCGACATTTGCAGCGTCTAAAAATTAAAGTATACCTTCAATTAATGTAACATCTCCATTTTGTGTTCAACAATGCATCTTTTACTAACAATTTGATTAACCCATGATGTGTTAAGCTAGTTTCAAGGTTTGTGTTGGATTTGGCTTTGGAACTCATTAATTCTAGCATTCATAGGAAGGAAAATGGCATATTCACTTACCTCCTATATCTTAAATGGATCAACAGCCTGAAATAGTACCCATAAAGCACTTGGTAGCGACCCTCACAATTGGGGAAGTTATGTATATGTAGTGCAACTTGTGACCATGGAATGGCCAATGAACTTGTTTAAACTCCCTTATCATCTCCTACCAATTGTTCTTCCATGCCTTGGACAAACTCAGTCCTTAATGCAGTCAATGGACCTCTTCTTTCAAACCATCACTCGTCGTCGACCTCTAATCTAGTAACATGGGCCAAAATTTCCTTTGTGACGAAAATATTAATGCCCCAAAACATAGCAATAGAATTATCCAATGTTTGAGCAAATTCAATCGTCATAATCATATTAAATCCATGTAGGTGTTCAAAATACTCTATCCATCTTGCCCCTATGAAGATCACCACTACTCTAGGATCTTTGTATACAATTGAAGTGTCATAGGTCTCATTGCGGATAGGCACACCCCCCATTGCAACAACTCACCTTGGTAATCCAATCTGTGGCATAAGAATATCAAAAGATTGGATCCAAATAGATTGGACATTTTAGCAATGATAAGGCAATGTGGAGGCTTTGGAGTTCAAATGGATCGATCATGGTCGATATATAATCAATTTACGTGATCAAAAAATTCACATGGGGGAAAGATTCCTTTCATGAAATTTGGGTATGGAGAGATATACAATGGATTTCATATGACAGATTCATAGGGGGCAAGGTTTTGGAATGAAATTTGAATATGAAGAGATATGCGGTGGATTTAATATAACAAATTTAGCAAAGTTGGTAAACACCAAAGTGTTATCCTCCCCCCAACTAAAAGTTTGACCAGACAATTATTTAGTTTAGTATATGAGTATAGTAAACATTGAGCACTAGTGATTATGCACATGCACCTAAAATGAAATCATACAGAGAAGCATACATGTGTGAGAAGAAAGCAGGTTGGAAAGAAGCAAACCAAATAGATGCATCATAGAGTTCAACAGATGTGTAGAAATGCCAAAATTATAGTTCCAGATGCATCAACATGTGAGAAAGAGATATGTAGATTCACCATAGGTTGGTCTTGCTGACATGAGACACTCGAGTTACTGAGATAAACAAAGTTATGCAACTTTACACCGGATCTGAAGTTGCGAACATGGATCTGTAATTACTATGAAAACATGCTTGTAATGAATCAATAATGGCTCAAGCCTTAATAATTTCATATTTAACAAACTCAAAAGAAATATTGAATGTAGCAGAGAATCAAAAGACCCTATCGTATACAAATCAAGAGATCATGGGAATGTCTGAAAAATATAAGCAATCCTCATTCCTATGCTTGAAAATGTTGAAAAGTAGGAAAATATGCAAAGGAATATTGATTTGCTCCTTTATTCAACATGATTCTATTTTTATTATTTTTCTCTTTTTTTTCAAAGTACTATTCACTAACATGTTGGTTTTCAAGCAGTTTTTGTTTCATTGTGCCAACAAGCTGGTTTTCATAGTCAAACTTTTATCTTTATTATTATTATTTTCGATCAGTAATAACAACTAGCAAGTTGGTTTTCTTGTATTACTAAGTCCTGCAGCGCCAACAAGATGGTTTTCACTGCAAGAATTATTGGAATTATTATTATTATTTTTAAGAGTAGAAAGAAATCAATTGGCTTCATATGCAGAAGGCAAAGCCTTGTCATTAACAATATGTAGACCTAAAACAACAACAACCTATTAGATAAAAGACTCTCTTGAAACTAGTTTTTGGTAAAGTTTCACCTGATGACCATTGGCAAGGAATGGGGTATGATTTGCATCAATTGTTCTCAGCTTCACAGTCCCATTTCAAAACACAATATCCACCTCTTATGGACCCAACCATCTTGTACACAACTTTCCCTTAAACTTTTTTAACCTTTAATCATACAACAAAGCCCAATCTCCCACTTGAAATTACTTTTTTCTTAATGAAATTATCGTGCCATTTGGTCCGTTGTTGTTGAACAATAGAGGTTTACTGGACAATTGCTTGACGAAACACATCTAATTCATTGATCTTATCTAAATGGTATTGTTGTGCGTTCATAAGATCTAGTCCAACTTCCAAAATAGTTATAAGGGTCTTAACCTCAAGTTTAATGGGAAAAACAACATTGTTACTATAGACTAGCTTAATGGGAGTGTAGCTTGTTGTGTTTCTCCATGTTCATAGGCCCACAATGCTTTAGGGAGTCTCATAGCCCAATCTGCATAATGGAGTTGCAGAGTCTTTGTCAAGATCGATTCCAATACCTTATTAGTGCTTTCAACATGTCCATTGCTTAAGGATGATAGGGTGTAGTGACCCTATGCTTTATTTTATATTATTGAGTAAGCCTTTGGATCAGATGAGAATTAAACTATGATCCACCATTTGTGACTATCTCACGAGGGACTCCAAAGCGGACAAAAATCTCCTCAAATAGAAAATCTTATACAACCTGTTCTTTAGCTTTTGGAATTTCTTTGGCTTCAACCCATTTTTTGACAAAATCAATAAAAACTAATATATGGACCTTTGAACGAGATGGGTAGTTGATGGGCCCCAAAAAGTCCAAATCCTGCTTCTTTAATGGCTCAAACACGAGTTGAGTTTGAATCAGCATCTCATCATATTTCCTAGGTTGCCCCATTCTTTGACAAATATTACAACTCTTTGCATGCTTCTTAGAATCTCTGAACTTGGTAGGCCAATAATAGCCCATACTTAGTGCCATTTGACCCATCCTCTTATCTACAAAGCATCTGTCACAAGGCTCATCGTGAAAATGCTTGAGAATATCATAGATCTCCTCACCCCTAAAACTACATCAGATAACTAGATGCGACCCTGTGAAGAAAAGGAAAATTTTAATCCAGGAATATCGGGCACTCTACATTATGATATGCTTATGTTCTCTTTAAGAGATATGCCTTGGAAATTTCATTGCAACCAAGTAATTAGCGATGTATGCATACCAATTAATGTTAGTAGAAATTGCAAAGAGATGATCATCATGGAACTTGTCCTTGACTGAAATAGGATGACTGTCATTAGTAAGTTAGGAAAGGAAATCTACAACAACATTATTCTTCCATAGCCTATTAATGATAGTAGTATCGAACTCTTGCAACAAAAATAATCATATAATCAATCTAGCGTTGGTAACAAATTTATTCATTAAATAACTAATAGTTGAGTGATTAGTGCGTATGAATACCTCATAGCCAATAACATAATGAAAAATACTTATTAATTGAATGTACAACAAATAGGAATTATTTTTTATGTTATCATATAAATAAGCTCAACAAACAACAAGTTCTTACTAATGAAGTAGGTGGCGTAGGTCCTCCTCTCTTCTTGTTGTCCGAGCACTGCATCTATGGCAGTATCTGATGCATTGATGGATACGTGAAATGGAAAAGAGAAATAAGGATATCTTAGAATTCATGCTTTCGATAATTTTTCTCTTAGTGTTGCAAAAACACATTGACACTCATTAGTCCAATGAAAATTCGTATATTTAAAAAGCAACAAGAATAAAGGAGATGCTAATTTAATAAAGTGTTCAGTAAACCAATGATATTAGCCAACATGTCCAAGGAAACTACATACCTCTTTTTGAGTTTTTGGAACCATGAGATTAATTATTACCTTATTTTTTCTAGATCCACCTTAATACCTTCAACATAGATGCGACGTCCCAAAACAATCCCTTGGGTGACTATCATATGCCATTTTTCACTATTGAGATAGAGGTTAGTTTCCCTACATCATTCAAGTACTTTATTGAGATTAGACAAAGCTTCCTCAAATGTTTCATCATATGTCGTAAAATCAACCATATAGATCTCAACACAACCATGGGTCAAGTGAGAAAACTTCCCCAACATGGCCCTCTAGAAGTTGGTTGGTGCATTACAAACTCCAAAAGGAAAAACCCTATAGGAAAAAGTCCCTCAAGAACATGTGAAAGTGGTTTTTTCATGATCCTCTAAGGAAATTTGGATTTGGTTATAGCTACTAAACTAAGAAAATTTGTTTCCTTGCTAATGTGTTAAGAACATGATAGATAAAGGGCAAGGGAAAATGGTCTTTTTGGGTGGCTTTGTTCAACTCCATGTAATTGACACAAATCCTCCACTTCCCATTCTTTTTGGGATCAATAATAAAGAGTGAGACCCATTGGATATTAGATATAGGGTAGATGAAGTTTACATTCAAGAGTTTCTGCAATTCTTCCTTAACTATGTCTCTCAAAATAGGGTTCATTCGACATTGTGGTTTCCTGACTAGTCGAGCATCTGGTTGGATATAAATGTGGTGAGTGTATAGATCAGGGTGTGTTGGAATATTGTGAACATATGAAATAATATCATAACACGATATAAAATATGGAAAGCATTACTAGTCTATTCTTCTATCTACCAAGCAACATAAAGCATGAAATAAAATTGGAGAAAAGAGAACAACAAGAGAACATCGATATACGTGGTTCCCCCAATATGGGCTATGTCCACGGGAAGGGTTGCATCTTCCATTTTTATGAAAATAGATCTCCAATATTACATGGAATCCTCACACATGTATCACATCAAGCTCCATCACCCAATCATGTCACAATCACGTGTGTACAAACGGCATACACAACATGTGATGTGTGATGAACTGCAATCAACACATACCCAAAAGGGTCTCCTTCACCTCTATTATATACCAAGAGATTTGGATTACAATACATCCCATAACACATGTGGGATTAATGAATTTCCACCTCTTTATATAAAGAATGGTTACAAAGGATATAATTACAATGATGCATGTGGGATAACTCTATTTTATAATATTAGAGTTAATTTATGCCTTTAAATGATATTTTACCAATATACCACATAAGTCATCATTACATATTCTAACAGGGTGTATACCCTTCATATCTGTATACTCCCATGCAAATGCATCCTTTTGCTCCTTCAAAAGGGCAATTTATTGGTCCTACTGTTCAGAAGATAGTTGCGGGTTGATGTTTTAAAAAGAATGGTTCAATTTCTATGGCATAAATTGAACCATTCTTTTATGGACCCTTCAAGTACAATTTCTATGAGTCTAGTTTCATGGACCCTTCAAGTACAATTTCTACGAGTCTAGTTTCATGGCATGAAATTGTACTTGAAGGGTCCGTGGGTGGTTCTACCATATATTTATCTTTAACAAAAGATTGCATGAAATCATCTAAGATTTGAGAATTTAGCTGAGAGGATGAGGCTAGATGACTAAAGAAGGTACTAATCACATCATCCTCAATTTCATTCTTACATGGTATGCCTTCTCAACGATGAAGATAGGTTGTACAATTTGGGTGTCACATTCCTCTTCACTTACCCACAAAGTGTCCCCAAATCAATGTTAGGCCTAGCAAGTGGATACAATGTAATCTCGTTAGTAGATTTCTCATGGGATGCCATAATGTCGAATCTACAACAAATATAGGCATCGACTGTGGCTAACCATAACCTGACTAGTATAAGAGGATGTCCTCCTAAACGTGATTTCGACTGCAAGACCATGAAATCAACTGGGTACTCCAAGGAACCAATAGAACTGACTATGTCCTTAAGAACTCTGACTGGCCTAATTGTGGATCGATTAGCCAGTTCTAAGACTACGAGAGTTCCTCTAGGATACAGTCCAACGTGGTCCAATACTTATATAGTCATTATGTTAATGGAAACCCTAATATCTATCAAGGTGTTTGGAACATGTATGCCTCTAATGTAGACATCCACTATAAGACTACCAAGGTCTTTCTATTTGGGGGATAAAGTTTTGCCAAGCATTTAATCCACAAATTGTTTAATGACATGTATATTGGGTGGGTCTTTTTGCCTCCTACAAGGCTTCTTAACACAAAGTTATTTCACTAATTTGGCATAGATTGGGATATCCTTGATTGCTTGAAACAAAGGAATTTTGACACACACAGAGTTCCCAACTCTCCTAATAGATAAAATTCATGTTGAGTAGGGGGTTTCACTAATCCTAACCTTTCAGGATAAAGAGGGGACTGTGAAATCTTTTCCATCAATGGTTGATCTAAATTATGAGGTGTATTAGGTTATGGATATTCTAAAAGTTGTTGTTCAAAATAAATCAGTTTTGGTTGTTGAATATCCTCCTCTTCATGTTCTATAATAGTTGGAGGATTCTCTTGATTCACCATTCTCTTGTGTCTCAGGGTTATCTCTTAACATTCTATTGGAGAGACATAAAAGGCGGGAAAACCTTGCATTTTAGTAGCATAAGTTGGTTAAATGGTTTTATTGTTTGGGTTAAGAGTTGAATTTGCAGGCAGTTGATGTCGTGGGGGATTATTGGAAGGGGGCTGCAATTGCAGCTGTGAGGTGGTTGTACAAGAATTGGTGGGTAGATGATGACCGCCCCCCCATCCTTGTGCCCATGCATAAGATTGTTTCATTTGTAATGGCTATTGTGCCCAAGGTGGAGGGGGGTACCACTAGAAAGGGTACCACATTTGTTGAGGATACTAAAATTGTGGAAGTTGTTGATTAACCCAATAAGCATTAGAAAGCGTAGTAGAGTTTTGTGTTATACCTTTCAGCTTGGGTTACTAAGGCCTTTTTGGAGTTATGAAACAATCTTGTTCTGATTCAGTCTGTACTCCCTCATACACAACTTTCAAATTAGTCAAATATGGGCATTCGCTAGTTACATGCACCAGTACAAAATGAGAGATAAGTGACCATGCAACCAAAAAATATGGTCACAACAATTTCTTCAAGGGATAAATGACCAAAGTTGAGCAATTTTAAGTGATCCAACTAAAAATGATCAAGATAAATGACCAATTTGGTCATGAGATAAAATATACGACCAAATAACAAGTAACTAAACTAAAAATGACCACATGATAATAACAATAAGAATATGAATTGGTCGTTTATTTAGTCATTTTTGGTTATGTCACTCCAACAATGGAAAATTACAATTTAGACAATGAATTTGTACAATTTACTAAATTTTAACACTATAGGTAGATCTAGAGACATGAGTGATCATGTAAATTGAGTCACTTGACAACAAATATGGAAAATTGTAATTTTGACAATGAATTTGAACAATTTACTAAATATTAACGCTGCAGATGGATTCAAAGATCCGGGGTCTCTGAATCCATATGTAGTGTTAAAATTTAGTAATTTAACTAAACTTTTTTGCCAGATCTTTCCATCTGTATTGTCATATCTAGTTCAATGTGCCTATCATGTCCATATCTTATTTCACCATTTTTGCTTCTGTATTATCCCTTTGACAGATTCACCAAGTTGCATCATGTGCATCAACATAGTGTGGTTGAGTCGAGTCTTGGATGTTTGTCATCTTTCTCTTTGGGCATCATCATGTCATGAAGACAGTGTCATTATGTTTGACTCATCGGATTGGTCGCGTTCATATTTTGTTTGAACAAAATCGTCATCGTTTGACCCTCTCGACAATCAATTAAAGTTTCGATAAGTTTATGTATTTTGCATCATGTTAGCTAAATTTTTTTAATTTCATAACCTCCATTAATTATCCATATTCATCCATTCATCACAATTCTCCTCATGCATGATTTCAGAAATATATAAAGACTCCCTCAGGCCCCTCCCCTTCAAAAAATGGCCAACATCCTCCATTTTCAAAAGAAAACAAAATTCCTCCCTTTTTATAAACATCCCTTTGTTCCTGTCTCCTTGAATAACAAAAAATTATGCCCTCAAATCCCTAATCCCTTCACTTTCCCTTTCACATTTAAAATTAAAAAAAAATGATCAAAACCCCTTCTTTTCCCTACATCCCTATTAACATTCCCCTTTTCACCCCATATATATATAGTTAATACATGTAATATGCATTAATAATAGTATTAATAAATAAAAAAAACAAGAATATAAACAAAATAAATATAATAAAGAGGAAATTGAATAAAAAAAGATAAAATAGGGAAAAGTGAATGAGTGGAAAAAATTAGTAAATTAGAAAAGAGATTGGGAGGCAAAAAGGGGTGTGGGGGGAATAAATGAAAATATTACATTTTTCAAAAGACGACTTTAATATATTTGACCTACATGAAATTGAATATAGGTTGGTGATGTTATGGTGTGTGTCCAGAGCTAGACCTACTTCCAGGGATTGCATCTCAACTGAGTTTTTAGTATCGATGCCTCTGAAGCCCAAGAAGAGGAGAATTATCTTGCTTGTAGCATATCTTAAAGAACCTTCAATGCCTATTGGGACCAAGTTTTCCTTTGAAGCACTATCAACGTTCATATTAATCATGCCATCATACGAAGATGCCCAAATCATTGGAGAGGAGGGGGTGCTTTTTCTATTACTTGTTTTTAAGGGAAGCTTGGCCTTTTCAATTCCCTAGGAGTCAAGGATCCTATTGCTTTGGTTTTTGAAAGAGAGGTCATCTATCAGCCAAGGTCTTAAATAAAAGAGTTATTCAATATTTTATATATTAATCTTGAGTTCTCAAGGGCACTCAAGGCCTTCCCTTTCAAAATTATATTGTTTATTTATTTCCATATATTCCATAACAAGAAGGTGAATAAAAAAGGAGGAAGCCAAAATGGAGCATACATATGTATTTTCAATACCATACATCCCCAAACAACGAAAAAAAACAAACAATTTCATAGAAAACAATTGTTAAATAATCAAGAAAAATGGAATACCATCATATTCCATCCTTCAATCAATTCGAATTCGATATGTAAAAAGAGGAGGAGGAGCATGGCTAGAAACATGGGGGATGGACCAATGGTAGGAAGAGGGAGAAGAGAATCAGCAGATACCATAGAGGGATCCATAAGGAGAGTGGGTTCTCTAAAAAGGAAAAACAATTCTTCAGTAGGTGGCCCATCCAAACACTTGGCTAAAGACAAATCCCCTCTACATGATTTGCACAATGGCCCTATTAGAACAACCATGAAATACCCCATCATACTAGCTGTGATGGTTGTTTCTCAACAACAACAACAAAAGAAGGTTCTCATGCCGAGTCCTATCGCTCCATCTCCTCCACAAAATCCTAATCACTTGGCTAAACCAAATGTTAAGCTAGAGGTTGTCGGAGAGGATCCAAAGTTGGTAGGAGTGGATCAACAGTCTCCTTTTGTGCTTAGTATGGAGTTAAGTGAAGATACGATCAAAGATGAAAATTCCCATGTTGTTCCTACCCCAACAAGTAAGTGTTTTTCCCCCTTTTGGATTATTTTAGGGTTGGCTGGTGTACTGAAGGCGATGCAAGCACCTATTGTTTATGGTTTGTTGTGTTTGTCAAAGTGGGTTGTGTGTGAGATTATTAGGATGCAATTTTCAATCGAAGTTCTTGATTTCAAATCCCATAAAATCATTTTAAACAACCATGAAAGAAAAAGCAAATACATGAAGTGATATGAAACTCGCTTACAGTTTGCATGATCCTATGTTGACATTTGACACCCATTCCCATATGATGGAGACATAAAGAACTATGTATTGATCTCGCTCGCGTATACATCTTAACATCACCTATACCTACACATAAAGTTATACATATTATTCAAACTCATTCTCCCATTAACACATAAAAAGTCTCTCCATATTAACCTCACAAACCTAGAGCTTGGTATGTTGATGACATCCACATGCCCCTTACCCTGCCCCCCCCCGACACATACACTCATATAGAATATCTCACAATGAACTTATGTATATATAAGTATGGTTTACATCCTATTTGGGTAATACAAAAGCAAGCTAATGGGATTTTAGCTTTCATCCCCCTTCCAGGGAGAGGGAATCTGGAAATCACCTTAGGGACTATAAGAAAATTTGCAAGTAGACGAACTATAATAATTGAAAATCATAAGCTGCCTATGCAAACCTCCCAAGCCACTAAATGAATGTGGGTAGCTAATAAGAACCTACTTATGTTTGATCCCTCAACTTTTCTAGTTGAAAATTAAATTCATAATCGATATAGTGACACTTAAACCAAAATTAACATATACACAAAAACAAATTTGCATACAGATCACACTTGCATCCTTATAAACAAACAAACACATGCATTCTTAAAGCTCTGTATATTGATCATAATCTTAAAAGTGGACCCGATACGTACACTTACACAGATATTGATTATTAACCAAACACACCTGCATCTAAAGAAACATGCAACCATACAGAGATTCACATATTGGTCACATTTACACCCATATCGACAATGACACACATAGATATCTGAGTAATTTACACATTCTCATCAACTTATAGGAAACTCTCTGAACCTACATCAAAATATACTCACACCACCCACAATTCCACATATTGACCACACCAACATATACACCTGCACTAATGCAGACACATATACATTCAGAGCTCCACAAATTGATCATTTCCACACCCATTATGACACCCCTAATTACACACCTAGAGGAGAGCTACACTCTGACCATATTGACATGTAGATTAGCACCAAAACATGCACATAGAGCTCTACATGTTGGCCATAATTTATAGCTAGATGTATCCTTAGGGACACAGGTCAACATTGTCGCTTAAGGTTGGTATATTCAACTGAAGTGCACATTGGGGAGATACAAGGAACATGGATTTTTGAGAAGTATAGTATGCAAAACTTTCCCTTCATGCAAAGTGTGAATGCTCATAGAAATGGTGAACTTTGGCTGTGAAAATTGCATATCTGTGCACACTAGTTTATAGTCTCATAGAGGTGGATGTACTCAACAATGGGGAATTTCAGCCTCAATGAGCTTCAATAATTGCAAAGGGAGTCCATAAATATTAAATAGTGGATGTGCAAGGAAATGGGAATGTTGATATTACTATAGATTAAACATTGGGAATTTAATTGCCATATCTCCCAATATCTTATTTGTACTTACACTTTAGGTGTACTATTGTATATTAGAGCATGGTTTCCATTGCTTTCAAGAGCTTGGCTTACAATTTTTACAATTTTATTGTATATTGGTTTTCCTTGAGAAAGATACATACCATAGAGAAATGAGGCTCACCATCATTCTTTAATGGGAAGTCCAAGACTTAGAACCCATAATTGTATTTAGATATACAGAATTCCATCATGAAATAGTACCACAATAGTCTACATAATTTGATTGGGTTGATCAACTTATTTGATACAGTAATAGAAGACATGGGTGTTGTGCATGAAATCATGGACTTTTTGGACCATTGGGGCTTAATAAACTTTCAATATTTTCCCAATTTCCAACAAGATGATACTCTGTGTGTGTGTGTGCGCGCGTGCGCGCGCTTGTGTGTGTGTGTGTGTGTGTGTGTGTGTGTGTGTGTGTGTGTGTATGTGTGCGCGCGTGCGTGTTGTCCATGTGTCGAAAATGTGAACACAGACAAGTTAGTAATAAAGAAAAAGTGATTGACATAGAATGTAAGAGGTCACAAATATTGAAAAGTCACCAATGATACCAAGAGTCGAACTATGTTAAATGAAGGCCATGAATGTAGTTCGCGACTTCTCTCATCCTTGTTTCATACAATCTTTTCAGTCCATCATTTTTGTGCAATGTATGGTCTTGTGGAATGTTTTGCTCCATTTTTTTGGTAACATGGTACTTGAGCAGTTAATTCAGAGGAGTATAATGATTGATTTTCAAGTGAAGTCCAATTTTTTCTTTCTTCCTTGAAATGGTTTTTCCCTCTTTGTACTCTTAGAGTAAATAATATTGTTATCATTGGTATAATACCCTTTATTGTGGATTAGTTTTTTTTGTCTCTTATTTTATATTTCCTTTTTGGATGCTTGCATTCTAAAAGATTTGTCATGCGCTGACTAGTTAAGTTCAAATTTATATTTTTTTATGGCAAGCAGATTTTGATTTACGTTCATAATGTTATAATTCCAAGAATTTTGGCACATGAATGGTTTTAATAGATTTTACCCTCCTAGAAACTATGACTCAGAGAGATGGTGTCAATGGTGGTAGTTGGATAAACCAAGAGACTTTGGTTCTACTTGAAGCTTTAGAACTTTATGGGGACAACTGGAATGAGATTGTTGAACATGTAGCTACAAAATCCACAACTTAGTGTATCTTGCATTTTATTAGGCTTCCAATTGAATATCCCCTTTTAGAAGACAAGGAGATTCTTGAAAATACAATCATCTAGAGCAACTTGGAAACAGTTTAAGCAAGCAAAAATTTAGCTAGTGTATGTTCTCAAAGCACTTCAAAGAGTCTGGTTGAAAAATTCCTAGTAGTGAGGAGCTGCTTGGGGTATCTAAGAATGATGATAGTAAATCAAAACAAGTAGATGAAGGTGAACTTGCTACAAAAAAGTTGAGAATGATACAATCAAAGAATAAGGACTGCTTTCCAGGAAATTGGTGCCTTGTTTGGATCAGAGGAGTCACCGTCATTTACAGAAGTAGGAAACCATGTCATGGCATTGGTAAGTTGGCAATTACCCTCTCAATGCAGAGTTATTTTGGTCTTACCATAATACTTGGACATTTGTGGAAGTTAACATATTTTTTTCCCTTTTTGATGCATTATTAATTTACTCAATGAATAGATGTTGAACTACTAACCTGTTTTGTAGGTGGCATTTGTTGTTGCCATGTTCAACTCAAAGTGCATTGAAGGCACTATATGAAGAAGCACCTACCACTCAGCTTGCTACAAGGCACTTCTTTATGCTTGAGGACCCTCTAAGTGATACAAAAAATATACAAATGAAAGGTAGGGAATATGTTAGCAACAAATATAAAATTTGAACAACTTGTTTTTGTCTGTGATAACTTGTTATACATGGATGTAAGGAAAATGAGTTGAAATTATGGAAGATTTCTTTATGTTGTTGATAGGATAGATGCACAGAACCTAGAACATGAATCTCTACCACTAAAGCACAACGAAGGTTTCGAAAACGAAACATATAAGATAGTAAGTGTCTTTGCTAACCTGAAGCACCACAAGGAACACATATGCTGGAAGCAACACCATATGGACAAGATCCCCAAGTTGGAGATGTTGGTTCTAATTTGGCAATGAGTGAGGAAGATACACGTACTTTTTATCTAGACATTTAACATCTAGTTTCTAGCTTGTTTTAGATCCTAATATCTTTATGCTTTTATCATTGGTTTTGGAGATGCTTTGGCAATCCCACTTTGTACAGGAACTGGGTATAATATCTTAGTCTTAGTCCAGTTGACCTACTTTTGTGGTCATTTGTTGGACATTCGTTAAGTATATTATATTCCTAACTAAGGATGTTTGTGTCATGTATGATTCTTTCATAGGTAAAGTCGATTCTAAAAAACTATGTAGTGAAAATGAGAAGAAATGTGTTTAAACATCATACGCATGTAAGAGTTTTTTTTAATTAAAAGGATCTTTGCATTTAGTTTAGTGGATGCTCAACGCGTTTCAGTCCCTACGGGGACCATCGTCAATATCTCTAATAAGGTATGAGTAATGCCCTACTCATACCTAATTAGAGCTCTTGATGATGGTCACAATAAGGATTGAAACACATTGAGCATCCACTAAACTAAACACATAGATCCTTAATTGAAAATAAATGTTCTGAGGATTCGGTTGATGAACATGCCTAAACAAAGCAAACATAACAATTGGAAATTCCAAGGAAAAATTTACCCTGCCATCCCATAAATGCAAACTCTATCCTTATATGCAAATATTAAGATAAATTTTGTCGAGGATACTCCTTAACATCAAAAAATACTTGCAATTTGTGCCTTCTTTGCTATCACAAAAACTTCAAACATCAATGTACTCCATTGAAGATTATTGGATGTAAACCCTTGAATGTAATTTGGCAAGCATCATAGAAGAATGCCTGAGAATTTCAACAAGACTAATATTTATTCTCCACCTCGATTTTAGAAAACAATGGTTGGTATCACATGGTGGTATTGTTTTTTATACCCTTTCTTTACTTGAATGTTAACAATATATCTAGACAATTGTTCAAACATGTTCTCTTCGAAGAATTTCTAAAAATTTACTTAGTACAAACAGGGAATATAAAACCTTAAACTGCAAGTTTCCCCTGTTTAGAAACATTTATAGAAAGCTTAGACATGAGCATTGGCTTAAATCGTGATTTCTTTATGACAGCATAGAGTTGAGCAAATTGCACGCAATGCAAGGCAAGACAAATTTTGTCAAAAATAAATCTTTTAGATGGGGAATGAAATTGACTTATGAAGAGATACATGTTCTTGTAAATTTTGCATATCATTGGTCAATTTATTATATAGCTAAAGAAGTGTTACTGATCCCTTTTATGAAAGTGATTCAAAATATGGAAGATGTTGTGATTTCTTTTGTTTGATAATTTAAAAGATAAAACTCATTATGATGAACATTTATTTGAGGGATTCCTTTGTGAACAATCTATTCAAGAATAAACAGTTTTTATTGGACACATTTAAAGGCTTAATGTGAAGGTAGTGTTGTTTAGGAATAAACACCCTTGTAACCTAGGGTCTGGGGTTACCAACTTACTTCTAAAACTTGCAGACAATTAGCTTTAGCTAAGTACAGAAAGGAAATAGGAAGAAATATTGGACTCACCCGATTATCGACGGTTGATCCAAGCTTGACCTTCTTCCGCTCTGCTTCTCTCCAAAACTTTCAGGGATGCACCTCCTTCACCTGCAAAGAGCAAATTCTCCAAGTACAATCTTATACATGTATATATGACAGGTTAGACAAACAATATACATAGTGCTTAATCAAATATATTCATCAACCATAATACATGAAAGAGACTCAACACAATGTTAGAAGAAGAATTCTCTTTATTAACAATCAGTGAATGAGATAAGTGTACAACCCAATGCCTGAGACAAGGACTCCTCTGCAACCAAAGGATTCTGAGTTTTGCTGCTCCAAGACTTCTAAAGATATACCACCAACATAACTTTGTTTTCCCTAAATTTATTGATTAATGCCCTCCCCAAGGCCTCTATTTATACTTTGGGAAATATAGTGGTTTCGAAGGTTGAGATAGTTGGGGTGGTTAATGATTAGGGCCCAACTAATCTCCATTAATTGTGATTTATATTTTTTAATGTCGAATGGATATGTACGCGACTATTAATATAGGCAACCTACGTATGACACACGAGTTGCTTAAAGGAAACCCGCGTATGGATTTGTACGTGGGTTGTAATGAAGATAGTTGTGTACAGTACACGAGTTGTCAACAGGAATAGTCGCGTATGTATGCAAGTTTCAATGAAGATAGTCGCGTACAACAATCAACATTTAGAAAAATAATATGGCAAGTTGGTTGAAGGATAAATGCATCTCGTGTCATGCCCATCTATAGTGTTTAGGCAAACTTCAATCCTACAGTGTCCTTTTGTGTACCAACATATGTAATTTCGGCACTTGGACGAAGAAGTGCCATTTGGGTTGATAATAGATGCCCCCTAATGTGTGAGGTCAGAGGGAAGTGATGGCCAAAATACATTATAATCATTATCTTTGGAGAACTCAGAAGTCCAATGGAGCAGAGGTAGTACCTGAAACAAATACATAATAATGTCATATACAAAGTCATATCCGAGGATGCTATGTTCAATATACTGGAACACTAGCTCCTTTACAATATTTGAGTACATCATATAGTATGGGTACAAGACCACGTATATTACAAAGGTGGATCGAAGCCAAGATATACAATAATGATGAATCTTCAAAGATCTGGAAGTTGTGTAAGTAACCACAACATAATCTTGCGCAACTTAGTCCATGGATGTGAAACTAAGGTCTTCATAAACAATCCCAAAGAACCAGTACAATCCAATCCATATGAATAGATGTTATTGAAGTCTAACATGGAGCGGATTCAACAGATTGTCAATCAATAGGTGATAATCAACAACTGAAGCAAAGGAATTCACCAATAATGAAAGTGAATCCTGAGGTATGATCATCAAAACTCTAGGTCTTCGTCATCAGGAAGTGTTGATGCGGAACCCTATTGTGATAAGGAAGGCAATAGATCCTCCAACGGATCACAAGAGTTACTAGGAACTGGGTAAAGGAAGGGAGACACAAGTGGTAACATATACAACAATGATGGAATCATGATATAGATTAGACACAGGGTTAAGTCCTTAAACACTAAGCATGACACAGAGATGACCCAAGATGACACAGATAGTACAACCAGACTTATCTGTCATGTAGGAGACATGATCAGATTCCCTAGGTAGAACTAACAAGAGGAGGAGTAAGAAATTCGAAGTAATAGCTGAATTGAAAGTGAACACTGAGACATGAGTATCGAAAAAAATGGAGAGTGCTATGTTCAAGGAGGACATGCTACCACTAACTGAGAACCAAAAGAAAAGTTCTTCCTTACCTTCCCTGTTAAATTTTAATGAGTCTAGGAAAGTCAACTCGAATCTCTCTTCATTTTTTGACAAGCTTGAAGAGAAGAGGGAATAATGCTTAATAGTGTCACTGATTCGTGGATTTTATGAGCTCGAACTAGTACATGCTCACTTGGTGTTTTCACATTTTAGAGAGTCTGAAAACTCCAAAGAAGACTTCAGGGGGGTCCTTTTTCATCCAATTTAGTCTCTTGAGGCCGAAAAAGTATAAAACATACCATAGAAGAACTCTCTTAAATTCCGTAGAAGAAAAGGTGAACCTTTTTCGTACTTAATCATGGAGGTCCGAAAAAGGTTAAATTACCACCTACCCAATGCTCCTTCGAGAGTATCATATAGCTTGAGTTTTACGAGTGTGAAGGAAAGCAAGATCAATCAGAAAGATCCATTTGAGTACGAGAAATGGGGCTTACAACAATAAACTCGATGCTTTGGTCTTGGTGTTTAACGAGCATGACAAAGACATAAAGTACACTTGAAATCTTTTTCATGTTTAGGTCCAGAGCACGAAAAAGAGAAAATTGAGCTCATACCGAGTGTTCCTTTTCCGTAAATTTAGTCCCTCAGGTCCGAAAAAGTGATAAACCTGTACCTGAGAATACTCTTCTCAATTCCGTAGAAAAGAGAGTCATCTTTTCTTGTATTATTCCACATGGTTCGAGAAAGAGATAACCTACCACCAATATGGATGCCCATTCACATATTCTTAATGAGATTGAATGGACAATTTTACTCGACTGTCAAGTCTGTTTTAAGGAGTTAGACCTAGGCCTAAAGAAACTCCATAAGGGCGGGGAGTCCTATAAAGGGATAGCTTGTAAAAAAAGACCAAAATGAGGCTCAATTTGGTGTGAAAAATAGCTAAAAAGATTCCCTTGAACCAATGATAGCTGCAGTATGAGTATCAAAAGACAATAAATAGGTTCTAAATGAGGATACTCAGAGGAGGAAGTTCCTATCCACGGAAGGACAATGGTAAATACAAGGAGCTACTGGTTAAAAATACCATAGTCCATGGTCAAAGTGTTAATGCTAGGATTAATATGGAATAGGTATAGATGCAAAATGCATGTGAAATGACCAAAAACCATCCTATATGAGCAAAAAACAACTTAGAAATGACGATAAACCTGTCACATGGAAGAAAAGAGATGGTATTAGTTTAAAAACTATGAACTATAGGGGAAAAACCCACTTTAGAAATAAATTTTCTATAAATAGTTCAAAATATGAAGAAAAACTCACCATTTTGATTTTTAACCTTAAAAGACAAGTTTATACCTCTACCTTCAATTGCTCGGTGTGGATGATTCGGTGGACCATTTGCAAAACGACAAGTGTTAGGTAAAACTACACTCCATGCTCTTTCATTTGATCCAAGCAATTGTTAAATTTGAGCCCAAATTTCATGTTTTTGAGCGCCCTCAAAGCAGGAACGTTGTGTATGTGGGTATGGTATGTTAATAGTCGCATACACGCATTCTGTACATGGGTTTCCCGTAAGACAGTCGCGTACAGTACGTGACTTGCCTAAAAATACAGTCGTGTACGCTGCGTGAGGTATAAAAATAATATATAGGGTAAAAATTTCAAAATTTTATATGAAACTAAAGGTTTGCAATTGCTTGTTTATTAGGTTGAAAGATGGTGCTTGAGTGGAGGGAGCGAGAACATGAAGACATGGACCAAGAAGCTCTTCAAGATGCCCCCACAGTGAATGTTTTACGTCAAAGTGGGTTATTGAAATTTTTCTGTACCTCACCTATGCTGACCAATGTCCACCTTTTAGAGTTCTTGATAAATTATTGGGATCATGATTTGGGCATGTTTGACGTTCAAGGTGAGTTTTTGGAGATTACTTCAGAGGATGTCTATTTCATTGTTGGTTTATCATGACGGGGAGCTCCTATGAACTTGGAAGGTACCGGCAGAGGCGATGACCCTCTAAGTGTACAAAACTATATTGATATATACTGCGAGCCAGGCACTCAAAAGAGGGGTAGTTGCATCCCTATTGTTCACATATGCAACTTTCCTTTACAGGTGTTGACGAGCACTATAGTGAGGGTTGCAAGGTCATCATCACTTCACCTTGCAACTCGGAACCAGATGAGACTAGAAGTAGACTGTATGTAGGGAGCCCTATATGACTGGTGCTCAGGAGTGGTCCCGATTATGAGAAAACAACTCTCTGACTGCAAAAGAGGCAGGAGGAAGAATTTTGGTTATTCCAGCATATTAGTAGCCTTCTTCTTTGATAGAGTGTCGGGATTGAGTCCTGCAGTACCTTTGCCAGTTCATTCTCCCCGTCAGCCTAGGCTGAGTAGGTGGGGAGATATCTTCCTCCGCCAGGGAGGTGGTGGCTTGGTCCAGAGTGTCTATGATGATGACTTCTTCTTTTGGTGGGAGCGACAGTTGCCAGCTTTGGAGCAGTTTCCATATGCTGGAATGGATTTCTGTGGTGATGCTGACCTCGTCCTCCATCCAGGAGGAGCATTGGGAGAGTTAGGTAATTTTTATTTTCAAATTTTCAAATTCTTATGAATTTTAAATATAGAGATATATACATATGTATAAAAGTTCTAATCCTTTAAAAATGTCAAAATGCAGATATTGGACCAGTCCCCCCTACTGGGCATCCACGCATTTATGTGCATCCTGTTTTGGGAGAAGACCAGGGCTTGATTAGGGTTCTTGAGGGGAATCTGGCCAGGATTACCCAGAGAGTACCTACCTTATGGATTGAGCACATCCCAACCATCATGCAGGAGCTAGTGGTTGGTGTACCACCTGTCTAGATATGCCTTCTGAGGCGAGTAGCCAGAGCAGTACTTGTGTACATAGATGCTGTTGAGGCTGTTTAAGCCGAGGAGGCTAAAGACGCTAGAGTGTAGGGTGATCGGGGGGACCAAGGTGGTCAAGCTTAGACCTAGGAGCATTTGATGGACTTTGATCCATATTTTTTATATTTTTTGTATATTATACAGTTCTGACTGGATCTCGACCTATCTATATGGACAAAAGATCACACACACACACACACACACACACACACACACACACACACACATATTGTCTGTTTATTTACAAATGTTTTTTATGTGTTTGCTGTATACTTTTATGTAAAATGTGTTAAATGCCAATCCAAGATGTAATTAGCATATGCATCAGTTAATGAATTTTGACTCCTTGGAATATGATTGAACGTAATGAACTCAAAATTTCTTTCCAATAACCTAACTTGCATAAACTAACGCAATAGAATAGGCTTCCGCACCTGATAAGCTCGATTGAGCTGGGAAACCACCAGTTGAGAGTCTAGTTGGACTTCTAGCTGAGTGATACCACCTGAAAAAGCATCCCATAGAAGCTCAATGACAACCCTATATTTAGCCACATTATTGGAAGCAAGACCTAAGCAAGCGCCTCCTGAGGCAACTAGCTGTCCTGAGGGTGAATAAATGACCCATGCAGCCGAAGCTAAATTACAAGTTCAAAGACTGGCGCCATCAGCGAAACCTATGAACCTCTCGGAAGACATCTGCAACAACTAGCAAATGGTATAATAAACACAAACCGATGAACTATTGTACATAAAAATACATACAATAAAATACAAGAAAAAGTGCTAAGCCTAAGCATAGTACTTTTTCAGGTAGAGCCCATTTCTAGGCTCAGGCAGCTTATTCCCATCAAAATCAATCAATTCATATGCGCCCTTCTTTAACACATTTGATACGACATAAGGCCCCAACCACATAGACCTGAATTTTCCTACCCCTAGGGGTTCTTTGTCTTGGTCCCAGAGCAATACAATCTCCCCTTCAGAGAAAATCCGAGGCTTGATCGATTTATCGTATTGGATTTTGACCCTATTTTTATGAGCTTGGTTTGCTGTCAGCGCATCTCTACATTGTTCATCAAGATGTTCTAAATGTAATAGATGTTCTTCCATCTCAGACGTATCAGGTAACACATGAACAGCAATTCTTAAAGACGGGATTTCACATTCAACCGGGATAATGGCTTCCACTCCATGAACAAGTTGGAAGGGAGAAAACACCGTAGCAGTTTTTACATTGGTCCGATATGCCCAAAGTGCAGGATATAACATGATATGCCAGTTGGAACGGGATGCATTAATAGTATGTTTGAGGATAGTTTTCAAAGTTTTATTAACAACCTCAACTTGACAGTTTGCTTAAGGATAGAATGAAGATGAATGTTCTTGTCTAAATCCTAGCATAGTGGTCAATTATATGATCATTCTATTTTGGAAGTGACTTCCATGGTCAATGAAAACAACTTTAGGTATACCGAATCGTGCAATAATTTGATTGAACACGAAAAAAGCCGCAGTTTCCTCGCCAGCTTTAAAGGTGGTCATTGCCTCTGCCCATTTCGGAAAATAGTCCACAACAACAATGATATATTTGTGCCCCCCAGCCGAGGCTGGGTTACACGTTACGTAATCAATCCCCCACTTCATGAAGGGGCCCACTGAGATGACGAGAAATAACAGAGCGGGATGTGACCACATTTTTCTAGTGTAAAGCTGACAAGGATGACAACACTTCATGGCTTCCACATAATATTTAAAGACTGTGGGCTAGAAATAACCGGCACGTAATATCTTCTGGGCCGTTGCTAACCCAGATAAATGACCCACACACGCTCCACTATGGGCATAATTTAGGACAATATCCGCTTCCTCATGGGTAAGACATCGATGCAAAACAGAATCTACCCCCCTACGGTATAAAGTATCTCCTATGATGAGGTAGTTCTTGGCGTGTAGGCGTAGTTTACGTCGTTCTTCCCGTGAGAAAGCTGCATGATACTTCAAAGTCTGGAGATAGATAAGTATATCTCCGTACTAGGGGTCAGAGGTGGAAATTAAAAAGATGTGCTCATCTAGGAATGATTCTTCTTCAATAGCTACATATTCCTCTACTGGAAATTTTTCAATGAGCTCAGCAAAAAAAAAAGGATTTTTTGGATTTGGCAGACTGAAAATCCAAGTCAAAATCTTGGAGAATGGCTATCCATTTGTTGAATTTGCCTCCAACTATCCGTCGAGACAAAACATATTGAAAAGGATTAACATCTGCCACTACCGTCGTAGTCCTTAGTAAGATGTAGTGACGTAACCTCTAAACATCATAAACAATTGCTAAGGCCAACTTCTCGACATGGGAGTACCTAAGTTCAAGTCCGGCTAAAGCACGACTGAGATAATAAATGACATGCTCTTGGAGCTTATCGTTCTCCTGGACTAGGACTACCCCTATGTTCGACTTAGACGCGGCCAGATACAATATAAAATCCCTAGAGTAATCTGGCGGACACAATAATGGTGCCGACAACAAATCTTTTTTCAATGCCTCGAAAGCAAGTTGTGCAATTTCATCCCATACAAATGGGGTGTCCTGTTTTAACAGGCGCATGAAACCCTTAGTAATATTGGCATAATTTACAATGAAACGTCGAAGAAAATTGGACTTCCCCTGCAGGCTCTGAAGTTGCCTGATAGAATGAGGAGGAGGCAGATTTACAATGGCCTCAGCTTTCAACAAATCCACCTGAATGCCTCTGTTAGAAACAGTGAATCCGAGCAGTCTCCCTGACTCGACACAGAAAACACACTTTTGGGGATTCAAGCGAATCTTATAGTATCTGCATCGTTCAAAAATTAAACGCAAGTGATTTGGATGATCGATCCTCTTACGAGAATGTGCAGGAAGATAATCAAGGTAAGGTTCGACAATGGCTTTAATATCATGAAAGGCAAAATTCATTTCCTGTTGAAAGGTAGCCCCAACATTTTTCAATCCAAAGGGCATTTTCTTGTACGCGAAGGTACCCCAAGGACAAATGAAATTTGTTTTATGTTGGTATTCCGGTTTAATTTGAATTTGATTATATCCGGAGAAACCATCCATAAACGAAAAGACTTCACTTCTCGCGCAAGCATCAATAATTTGTTCTATAAATGGCATGGGATAGTTATCCTTAGGACAGGCTTTGTTTAAATCTCGAAAGTCAGTACAAATGCGTATGTTCCCTTGCTTTTTATCAACAGGAACATGGTTGGATACCCATTCCGTCAAAGCTATGGGATAAATAAAACCGACTTTCAACAGTTTTTCCACTTCAGCCTTCATTGCCGCTGCTTTACGCGGGTTAACAGGTCTCAACTTTTTCCAAACAAGTTTAGCGTTAGGGTATGTTCGGATCTCGTGCTCGACTATAGATGGATCAATGCCTGGCATCTCCTCATATGACCAGGCAAAAACGTCACGAAATTCCTTAAACAAGGCTGTATAGATCGCAATCTCCTCAGAAGAGCAGTTTGCGCTAATATGTATATTTTCCACAATGTCAGGATTTACAGAGATGTTGATAGGGATGGTAGCAAAAATATTTCCCATATTCCCCTCAGCAAACATTCCTTCCCTTGGTAAGGGATTAATGGGCATATCAACATCGTCTGCCAGTCTCATATGAAACTCTTGATTCTCTATCCTGCTTAACTCTGGAAGAAAATAGGATCGATGGTGAAGATCTTTATAGATATTATCTCGTCCGCTCATGGCTTCCAGAAGGGCTTCATAAGAAGGTAAAACCATATCTAAACAATCTGTAGAATGCAAAGAGTTTTCTGCCCAAGCAGGCAAATAGACTTCTTCCAGTTCCTCTGAGACTGTGAGGGGGACCGGAAAGGGATCAACAATGGTTTGGGTGATAGCTTGATAAGCCACTTCCACTACCGATAAGGGCACTTTAGGTTCATGGTGGAAAGGGAGAACCCAAGGATTAGTCCTATCAACAACTGTGGCTATGGACTTCCCCACACTAGTAGAACCTATATAATTAATAGGAGTTGGAAGATCAAATGTGTCCATTAATGATGCGTACATTCCAGCCCCTAAGCTCTCTGAAGCAGGTTTGACCTGATCAACCAATGGCACAATGGACTCATTAGATTCCATGCGGCCTTTTCGAGTAAAGCTGAGTTGGTCAATAGTAACCAACTTCCCTTTGTGTGCAAACACTACCACTCGAAAGACGACCGATGCAATAGAAGACATGGCATAAGTCCAACTTTTTCCTAAGAGCAAATTATAATCCAAAGGTGCATCAATCACCTCCACCTCAACAGACACCACTTTCTTTGCCAGCTTAATTTCAAAAGCCGGTAGGATACCATGCGGACGGAATAACCTTCGTCAAAATTAGTAAGCAGGGTGTTTGACGGGACCAACTTTGGGGATCCAAGATCTTTCCAACACGACAAGGACATAACACATGTAGAAGCACCCTCGTCGACAACTACCCTTCCAATGGTCTTTCCACCATAGATGACATCTATTGACAAGGCTACATGATATGGTAGGTGAATTTTGACATCAGACAAATTAAATTTTGCCATGAGACTCAATGAGTCCATACTGCCTAAGGCTGCTAAGAGCGCATCCCGTTGGGCGGGACAACTCTGTAACATCTCTAAAGCCGACATTGCATAAGGTGTCTGGGCTAAGTATTCAACAACGGAGTAGTTTGCTATAGCCCTAGCATTAGGATTATGCAAAGTCTTCTTAAAGACACCTTTCGGTATCTTGGGCATAATTTCGGTAGGTTTCTCAATCGTGAGAGGGTTAGAAGTTTCACCTATGGACTTACCCTTCTCCAAGGTCTCTTTTTCATAGTTCTTATTCCTGGTATGTAGTAAATTTTGAGATCGAACCATGTTGATATAATTGGGGTTAGGGGCATTTGGGGTGCCCCCTGCTGCATTTGAAGCTGAAGCTAAATTCTGTCCTTGGGGAAAAGGATCCATCAGGACAGCTGGTTGTTGAGCTTTTAACAGCTTCTGAGCTTGTTCCATAAGGGGACAAATATGGGTGAGGTGATCTTCATGGCATAGCTTATATGGTAATTTCACCTTCTTCTTTATTTTCTTGCCCCCGTTCGCATTGTTTGTGGGTTTTTGCTTGTTTTGGTTTCCCTCCCCTTTCTTTCCTCTCTTCTTTTTCCCACCAGGTTGCTGATTACCCTTTTGAGAGGTTTGTGCAAAATCATTTGCATTTTGGGGTGAGGGGGTAGCCTTTGCTGCCTCCACTATAGAATGTTTGATGGACAGCTAATGGAGCTGTTTGGACAAAGATTCTGCAGTGGGAGAATTAACGGAACTAACCATACCATCGGCATGGGGTCCAGGCTTAGGTTTCTCTGCGTTGTGTGTTGGCCTCGGTGCCTAAGGGATAATCTCACATAAGATCCCAGACTGAGAATATATCAAATCAAGTTGCTGGGCCTTGAGGATAGCTTCTTCCTCATTTGTCACTCCTAAAGTAGATACGTCCTTAGATATATAAGGCAATAGCAATTTAAGGAACCATTCTAATAAGAACTCAGGAGGAATAGTGGCTTTAATAAGGCTCTTCCGCCTCCTCCACTCTTGGATGTGATCCGAGATATCGGTGGCCTTGTTCTGCCGGGAGGTAGACAACAAGTCCGTTCTGAAGTCATTTCAGACAGGAAGCTGGAAGTGACTAAGGAAAGCGTTAGCCAAGTCCCAAAAACTGCTAAATGCAGCAAAAGGCAACTCAATGTACCATTTTGCTGCAATACTCATCAAGGTTCTGTTATATCCCAAAATGATTTATTTTGATAGTATGAAGAATTTAACTCATGCGACGAAGGAGGTGAATATTACTGATAGTTTGAAAGCCGTTGTTTTTTATTTGGGTGAAAAATTCACAAGTGGTAGCTTTTAGTGGCTTAGGCAAGGCTCAGAACATCTCATTAGCCACCGAAAAGGGTCGTCTTCACCAAATTACAAAGGAGTGCAACATATACACTAACCACCGAGAGAACATTTTTTACAGCAGGTCGAAGCTTTAATCCTCTACGACGCTGGTGTTTTGGAGGTTTAGTCCTCTATACCGCTGACACTACGAAGAATCTTGCGGTTTGAAGCATCGATGCATTCAGTTTTGGGGTTTCGATCGCCGACAAGTTAGTGGTTTAAAGCACCGACGCGTTCAGTTTTGAGGTTTCGATCACCGACGCATTAGTGGTTTGAGGTGCCGATTGCTGATGCATTAGTGGTTATAGTTTCCGATCACCGATGCTTAACCGCCGCGATGGTAGTGGTGTGAAACGCTAACACTGATGCAACGTTCAGTTTTTAGGTTTCGATGTTTTAGTGGTTTGAGGTTTCGATTGTCAACACATTAGTGGTTAGTCTTCCCGAACTCCGATGCTTAACCGTCATGCCAATAGTGGTTTAAATCGCTGACACTGCAGCCACATTTAGGTTTTAGGTTTTGATCGTTCAGGTTAGAGATTTCGATCACCGATGCTTAACTATCACATCTGTAGTGGTTTAAATCGCCGACACTGCGGCCACATTCAGGTTTGAGGTTCCGATCGTTCAGGTTAGAGCTTCCCATCGCCGACCACGACAACAGGGTAGAAAATTCTAGCGGATTAAGTAAGAAAGATCACGTCAGTTAATCGCCAAAACGCTGGCTTTTGGCAACTAATTTATAGTGGACCAGCAGCAGTGATCACTATCAACTACTTCAGTTATTTAATGTTCAATCAGTGAACTAAATCTTCATCATAGTTAGACAAATAGTTAGGTAGGGTTTGAAACCCTAATTTGGAAAAACTATCACTTTTGAGTATTTTGTGAAAACAGATCGAAGTTTCAGGACCTGTACTTTTGTAAAAAGGGCTATAAATCCTAAGATCGATTTGATAATAAAGGTTTGAATTCGGGGATTTATAAGCCTATTCTATTGTTAAGCTTCTCGTCTTGTCCATTCTGAAATATAAGCTCTTTTGTTATGATTTGTTCAGCCATCATATTTATCTTTACTATACTTATGCCTGAATGTGTATTTAGGTTATTTTCAAGTTGATTAATAGCTAATAGCTATCATCCTATTGGTGAGGTAATGTGATTTGATTGATAAGTACCATCCTTTTCAGGATTTAGCCATTTATATGCATCTATTTTGTATGTAACTCTGCAAACTTGATGAGTTCTCCATCCCTGCACCCGATTGCAAACTACTGAACAAGTTGTAACTAAAAGCCTTGTAATTAAGTGAGCTTCATGCATGTCTTTAGAGTGGTAGGTTATATAGGTCACCTAACTTGATCCATATCATAAAACCCTAAAAACATTTTAAGTTACCAGGCATCCTCGAGCTACAACCTAGAGGAGTTTCCTGGAGTGATAACAAATTGGCGCCGTTGCCGGGGAGAGGAGACTGAAGCTCAACTTCCCTGGGAGACGACATAGAACCTTGATATGATGATAGAAAAAGCTTCCACACTATTATGGTTGAAATCATCTATCTGGCAACTCCATTGATATAAGGTGGCTTCAAGAAGACCGAGTACCATAGCAAACCCAAAGGGGCCACCACCAACACCAGTTTCAGATCTAGAAGAAATTTTGAGAAGAGCTAGGGCTTTACTAAGACAGACCAACAGTGCTGCACAAAAAGCTACATCAGGTATTTCAAGAAATCTTTCTACTGTTATTTCTTCTGCTGAAATTCTTAATTCCCAGGAATTTTTAGATACATCAGAAAAATCTAGGGTTTGGGATCTTCAAGCACTGCTGCTTGTGAAGATCTAATCCCTGGTGACTCCACTGGGATAAGTATACCACCACCTTCTCAGCAAGTATCTCCATCAGTGCTGCCTTCCTCAACCCTACACATACCCATTTCCAATATGGCTGCCCCTCAATTGACCAAGATGGAAAGGATCCTGGTAGCTAGGTATGCACCCCTAATTTTTCCAAATCCCCTCACAACCATGCCTACTAGGGATTATCTCAAGTATATGCCTAAGTTTATAGGGTAAGGGGATTTCACTGCTGAAGAACATCTAGAGGCATTTTACAGCTATGCTGAAAATATTAACATAGAACAAGAAGATGTATGGACTAGGGTGTTTGTGCAAAGGCTAGATGGCCAGGATAGGAAGTGGTTTAAGGAACTGCATGCTGGATCAGTGGTAGGAATAGAGGCCCTAGATGACATTTTCCTAAAGCATTAGGGAGAAAGGAGAGACCACCTCTACTATATCACAGAATTTAGCAACCTGAAAAGAGAAAATGGGGAGTCTGTCTCCAACTTTACCAAGAGATTGAACAATATGTACAACAAGATCCCTACTGAAATTAAGCCCACCGATACCTCAGCTAGGATAACTTATGCAAATGCCTTTGACTCTAACTTTTGCCTACTTCTCAGAGAAAGGAGGTCTACCTCCTTATCACTTATGTAGGATGCTACCCTAGAGGTAGAGTCAAACATTTTGGCATCTCAAAAGGTCAAAGGGAAGATAGACAGGAAAAAGCAGCCAGCAGACTCTAGTGGGGCTTCTACATCAGAGGACAAGATTGACAAAATGACCAAACTGTTAGATAACCTGACTGCTGAAATGTCTAAATTGAAGGACCAAGGACATCTACCTATGAGGGGTAAAGGGCCAAGTGACTTTGCTCCTCGAAACCCAAATTTTATTCCTTATAGAAGAGGAAACCCCCCAGTTCAGATTCTCAGAAGGGAGAGAAATCAAGGGGAATATTAGAGGATAAGAGCTCCATTTCAAAATGTTGTATTAGAAGAAGAGCCAGAATTCGTTGAAGAAGAAGGAGAAGCTGAAGACAATATCCACTGCATGGAGGACGAGGTGGACTATTCTTTTATGATACAGGCAGAATATGAGGAAGCCTTGATCGATGAGTAGATCACTGAAGAGGCTGTCTATCAGGCTGATGGTCAGGGAGGTTACAAATTGAGGTCTAGGCTGGTTGCTCCCCTCAAGAAGAATGCTATACATGTCAAGGAGCCTGCTGCACCAGCTAGAAAGGTTGTTTTTTTTTTACCAAAGAAGGTGATTGTCCCATCCAAAGCATTGCAGAAGCCAAGACTTTCAGCCACACCTGATCAAGTCCAACTCAAACCTACAGCTCATGAGGTAAGGTTTCCAGATAGGCTGCATTATTCTTTCAACCTTGAGTCTAAAATTCAAAAATTGAAAATCCCTTTCCCTTTAATTGAGCTAATGAAGAATGATGCATTAAAGTCCTCCATTTTGAATTCCCTTTAGCCCAAGGTGCACATTGACATCGACTTTGTGAACCTGCAAGATGGCAAGCCTGTTGTAACCCTGAGCCCCATGATCGAAGACCTAAAGGACTCATGCCCTCCATTCTACATATCCTTGAATATCCATGATAAAATCCTCCATAACTGTCTGTTGGATTCAGGAGCCTCTCATAACCTAATGCCAAAGGTTGTGATGGATGAGCTTGGTCTCAGCATCACCAAGCCCTACCATGATTTATTCTCCTTTGAATCCAGGAAGGTCAAGTGCTTAGGCCTCATCAGAGACCTGGTTGTGAACCTAACTCAGCTACCTTCAAAAGGCATCATGATGGACATTGTAGTGGCTGATATTCCTCCAAAGTTTGGTCTCTTGCTGTCTTGGTCATGGAGCAAAAGACTGGGTGGGACCCTTCAGATGGATCTCACATATGCCACCATTCCCATGTTTGGAGGAGAGTTTAAGAGGCTGTATAGGGAAAATTAGCTGGCATACATTATAAGCAAGGAGAGCAACTCAGTGAGTCACCCCATCTATGCAGTGGACACTGATTTTGGGTCATTCATTTTGCAAATAGATGATTCTCAATAGACATCAGTCCAGCTCACTAAGGCCACCTGTCATCATCCTAAAGAAGTGACCACAACAATTTGGACCATGTATTTTGATTGGGATAGCACTCAAAACTCAGTAGGTGCAGGTGTAGTATTGATCTCCCCATCTAAGGAAAGCATCCACCTGTCTTATAAGCTTGATTTTAAAACCACTAACAACATAGCAGAATATGAAGCCTTGTTTCCAAGGAGATGGGGATCATGTGCATAAATATTTTTGGAGATGCAAACCTCATCATACAACAGGTCAACAACACTTTTCAGACAAAAAATATCAGACTAAAGGCCTACAGGGACGAGGTATGGAAACTCAGAGACTCATTTATGTTTTTTGAACTGTCATATATTCCTAAGGCTTTGAATCACCTGGATGATTCCCTAGCTGTCTTTGCAAGTCTGTTTGTTCCTCCTTTACCCCCTAAGCTCAGCTATGATGTTCAGGTCAAGTACAGACCCTCTCTACCAGATAATGTAAAATTTTGGAGGGTGTTTGAGAATGATGATGAGCTTAGTAAATTCCTTCAGTTAGTAGATGAATTCTCTGACATACACATAGACCAGGAAAACCTAAACATGGAGGAATCCAAACAACTCAAGTTAAAAGATAAAGTGGCTGATCAGAACATTGTCCAATTGCCTAGCAACTACATACCCCGTGGTCTAGTACCACTGGAAGAACTATTTGATCACAATGGAATCCCTTTCAAGTCTGCCAAAGGAGCTAGATCCTGCTATCCAAGAGCAAAACATAGGCAGCCGAAGCCATCCTATACTGATAAATATTTCCACGGGATTGAATGCTGATTAGAAGTCTAAATTTTGCAGCTTGATAAAAGAGTTTGCTGATGTTTTTTCCTGGGAGTATAGTGACCCAAAAACTTATGACACCAATATCATCCAGCACATAATTCCTTTGGAGAAGGACACCATTTCTTTCAAACAGAAGTTGAGACCCATAAACCCTCTCCTATTACCAGTGATTGAAAAAGAGATCCACAAGCTCCTAAAAGATAAGTTCATAATTCCCCTCAGGTATTCCAAGTGGATTGCAAACCTAGTAGTAGTAAGAAAAAAAAATGGAGAAATCAGGTTGTGTGTGGATTTTAGAGACCTGAACAAGTGTTCCAAGAAAGACAATTATCCACTGCCCAAGATGGAACACCTATTGCAAAAGGTTTGGGGGGCTAGGGTTATGTCCTTCCTTGATGGCTTCTATGGATACAACCAAGTTGCTGTGCACCCTGATGACCAAGAGAAGACTGCCTTTACCGCTCCCTGGGGCGCCTTCATGTATGCTAAAATGCCATTTGGGCTAATGAATGTTGGGGATACTTTTCAGAGAGCCATGGACCTAGCTTTTGTAGGGATAAAATATAATTTTGTGCTAATATATTTGGATGACCTAACAGTTTACTCTTATAGCCATCATGACCACTTGCAACATTTAAC
>LPNX010001622.1:95524-258496 GCA_001517045.1 Pseudotsuga menziesii | reverse complement strand
ATATCACTGAACCCCAAGAAGTCCCAGTTTGCACTCAATGAAGGAAAGCTCCTAGGCCACATAGTCTCAGCTGAAGGTGTAAAGATCGATCCAGTAAGGGGGGAAGCAATCCAAAAGCTGTCAATACCAAGGTCAAAAAGAGACATTCAGTCCTTTTTAGGAAAGATAAACTTTGTCAGGAGGTTCATTCCTAATTTCTTCGAGCTGGTAAAGCACATAACAGTCATGCTAAAAAAGGATGCAGAAATAAAGTGGACTGACCAGGCAAGAAACTCTTTTGAAGACATTAAGAAAGCTATCATGGAGGCCCCAACCCTGATTAGTCCCAACTACACCAAGGGTTATTACACTTTCTCTTTTGCATATTATGACATAGTGGCAGCTGTACTATTACAAAAGAATGATGAGGGTCTTGATCATCCAATTGCATTCTTCAGCAGAACCCTGAGAGATGCTGAGCTAAAGTGTGACCCAATTGAGAAGCAGGCTTATGTTCTCATAAAATCTTTGAAAACTTTCAGAATCTGCATTCTCCATGCAAAGGTCATTGCATATGTCCCTTCAGCTGCTGCGAAGGATGTTTTGACTCAGTCGGACATTGATGGGAAGAGGGCTAAGTGGATTGCCAAACTCATTGAGTTTGGTATAGATGTGGAACCCACCAAGCTGGTCAAGGGACTAGGTCTGGCCAAACTCATGGCCAAAGAAAACTATGAACTGATGGGAATAATTTTCACATGTGTCAAATCAACAAAGGTGCAGACTATGGTAGCAACAGAAACAAGAGTAAATCAAGATCAAAATGACATTCCATTAGTAGCTGAGAACATATCTTCATGTGAGTGGTACTCAGGTATCATTCAATTTTTCCAAAAATTAAAAGTTTCTCCTGATCTCACTCCTAACCAAGCACGAGCTCTTAAGTTGAAATCTGCTAAGTTTTGCATAATTAACAAACTGTTGTACTGGAGAGGTTAGTCTAGAATTTTTCTAAGGTGTCTAGATAAAGAAGAAGCAGAGCAGGTCATCCATCATTTTCATTCCAGCACATGTGGGGGCCACCACTACTAGAAAACTACAGCCCACGAGATCTTAAGAGCAGGGTACTATTGGCCAGTCCTCTTTGCAGATGTATGCACTTTTGTAAGGGCCCGTGACCAATGCCAAAGATTTATAGGGAAGAATCAGCTCAAGTCCTTGCCCCTTAGGCCTATTGTGGTGAATGGGCCTTTCCATCAATGGGGTCTAGATTTCATAGGTGAAATAAATCCATCTTCCAGTGGACAGCATAAATGGATCTTAGTAGCCACTAACTACTTTACCAAATGGATAGAAGCAGTACCCATCAAGAATGCCACTCATCAAGTCATCATGAGATTTTTATATGAGAATATCTTTAGCAGGTTTGGCTGCCCAGTAAGGTTAGTAACTGATAATGCACCAGCTTTCAAGGCTGGGGCATTAGTTAAAATGTGTGAATCAATGGGTATTCAACTAGTGCACTCCACATCCTATTATCCCCAAGGCAATGGCTTGGCTGAGTCATCCAACAAAAGCTTAGTCAGAATCATCAGGAAACTACTAGAGACAAATCAGAAAAGCTGGGATTCAAAGCTTAAGTTTGCTTTATGGGCTGATACGGTAACAGACAAAAGATCCATAAGGACTTCTCCATTCAAGCTAGTTTATGGCACTGAGGCCATTTTTCCTATCTAGCTCATCCTTCCAGTGGAAAAGTTCTTTCAGGAAGAGGAAGATGAACCAAATGATATGGTGAGAAAAATGATGGATTTGGTAGAGTTACAGCAAATAAGGGAGTAGGTTGTAAGAAAATTAGAAGCTCATCAACAGAGGATAAAGGGCATGTTTGAAAAAAGAGCAAAAGTAGACAACTTCTTGGTCGGAGATTGGGTCGTTAGGTGGGATGCTGTCAAACAGGATAAGGGAAAACATGGAAAATTTGACTCTTTGTGGATTGGCCCTTTTGTTATAGCCCAAGTACATAAGAATAACACCTTCAAATTGCAGAATTTGGAAGGTGAAGAGGTATTTGATAGTCCAGTGAATGGGTGGTTCTTGAAACTCTATTTTATTTGAGGCTATGAGGCCTTATTATTGTAAATTAGTAGATAGTAGGTTGTTTTTCTTTCAGAATAAACTCCATGCCCAATGGAACAATATATGATAGTGTTAAGTTACTTAGTTGCTTTTAGGGAAAGGAATTTTCAGTCTGGGATTCTTGGGACCTGACTGGGAGGTTCCCATCCCCAAGTAGGAGAGGGATGTTATCTCCCAAAATAATTTATTTTGACAGTATGAAGAATTTAACTCATGCAATGAAGGAGGTGAATATCACTGACAGTTTGAAAGCCGTTATTTTTGATTTGGGTGAAAAATTCACAGGTTGTAGCTTTCGGTGGTTTAGTCGAGGCTCAGAACATCTCATTAGCCACTGAAAACGGTTGTCTTCGACAGATTACAAAGGAGTGCAACATATACACTAACCACTAAGAGAACATTTTTGACAATAGATCAGAGGTTTAATCCTCTACGACGACGGTGTTTTAGAGATTTAGTCCTCTATACCACCGACACTACGAAGAATCTTGCGATTTGAAGTGTCGACGCATTTAGTTTTGGGGTTCTGATTGCCAACAAGTTAGTGGTTTAAAGCATCGATGCGTTCAGTTTTGAGGTTCCGATCACCGACGCATTAGTGGTTTGAGGTGTCGATCGCCAACACATTAGTGGTTATAGCTTCCGATTGCTGATGCTTAATTGTCGCAATGATAGTGGTGTGAAACGCCGACACTGCGGCAGCGTTTAGTTTTGAGGTTCCGATGTTTTAGTGGTTTGAGGTTCCGATCACCGACACATTAGTGGTTAGTCTTCCCAACCTCCAATGCTTAATTTTCATGGTGGTAGTGGTTTAAACCGTCGACACTACGACCACATTCAGGTTTGAGGTTTCGATCGTTCAAGTTAGAGCTTCTGATCACCGATGCTTAACCGTCGTGCTGGTAGTGGTTTAAATCGTTGACACTCTGGCCACATTCAGGTTTGAGGTTCCGATCGTTCAGGTTAGAGCTTCCGATCACCGACCATAGCTACATGGTAGCAAATTCCGACAGATTAAGCAAGGAAGATCACGTCAGTTAACTGCCGAAATGCTGGCTTTTGGCTTCTAATTTACAGTGGACCAGTAGCAGTGATCACTAGCAACTACTTCAGTTATTTAATGTTCAATCAGTGAACTAAATCTTCATCATAGTTAGATAAATAGTTAGGTAGGGTTTGCAACCCTAATTTGGAAAAACTATCACTTTTGAGTATTTTTGTGAAAATTGATCGAAGTTTCAGGACCTGTACTTTTGTAAAAAGGGCTATAAAGCCTAAGATCGATTTGATAATAAAGGTTCGACTTTCGGGATTTATAAGCCTATTCTATTGTCAAGATTCTCGTCTTGTTCATTATGAAATATAAGCTCTTTTGTTATGATTTGTTCAGCCATCATCTTTATCTTTACTGTACTTATGCCTGAATGTGTATTTAGGTTATTTTCAAGTTGATTAATAGCTAATAGCTGTCATCCTATTGGTGAGTTAATGTGATTTGATTTATAAGTACCATCCTTGTCAGGATTTAGCCATTTATATGCATCTGTTTTGTATGTAAGTCTGCCGACATGATGAGTTCTCCATCCCTGCACCTTATTGTGAAACTATTGAACAAGTTGTAACTAAAAGCCTTGTAATTGAGTGAGCTTCATGCATGTCTTGAGAGTGGTAGGTTATATAGGTTACCTAACTTGATCCATATCAGAAAACCCTAAAAACATTTTAAGTTAGCCGGCATCCTCGAGCTACAACCTAGAGGAGTTTCCTGGAGTGATAATAGGTTCTTTGGAACAACCTCAATCGAACTGAATCTTCGTTCAGTGAGTTGGAAGAGCACCACAAATGGAAAGTGGTGGCATGAGATCCAGGATTGTCACCAACTTTTCCTTCGAATTTTGGGATATCCGAGGGTAGCTTGGTAGGGACGGGTGGCCAGGAGGGATCATGCCTCACCAGGTCATTCATCAGTTTAGACAAATCTGGCAAGTTTAATGTTGCCAGGAAGGGAAGCTTGGGTCTAATCGAAGCACTAAAAGTACCAGTTTGGGGATTAGAGGGACCTGCACCTGTATTCCCATATGTGAAGCTGGGGTTGCCCCCTGTTGTCAGTTGTGAAGTGGATGGGTTGCTTTGAAAAGGGTTTCATCCATAAGCCACATGCTTGTTTGTGTAAGGTGCAGTATAAGAGGTTCTAGCTTCCCCAATCGAAATTGGGGTTTGAAATACAGGAGTAGGTATCCCTCCGCCAAAAAGCGAAAAGGGAGATCTCATTAACGGAGCCGAAACTGGAGTTTGAAAACCTTGATTGTAAGGGTTAGTGTTTCCAAACTGCACCCCTGCATATGTGGGTGTTGGGCCTACGTATGGAGTGGATGGGGGAATGTGCCCCCCATTCCAAGGAAATCCTTGGATAAAAGCCGAGGATCCTATAGGACCACTCTGGGTAGTGTGTGCGAAGGAGGAATCCCAGTGACCATACCACCAGAAGCACCTACTAGACTTGTGGGAGCCGGTGGTTGAACCACTAGGCTTGCTGGAGTTAAGGGCGTAGTAGGTATACTGGATCTAGGAGCACCTACCAGGGGAGGTGGTACCCCTTCAGTTGGAGTGGCTGAGGTGGAAATAAAAGAACTTTCTCCTGCAGTAGACATTATCCCGCCCATAGGGACACCAATCATGGGTGGATCAAAAGGACAAACCTGAACGATCATAGGATTGTTTAAGTCAGTTAGAGGTGTATTAAAATTCCTTGCAAACTCGTAATCCTGCAAGTCTTCTATCTCAACTATGTTTAAATTAAGACGGTTTGCCTTGAGTTCTGGTTTACCTGGAACTTCGCTAACTCCCATCGGTTCAAAAGAACCGTCTATGTCTAATCTTTGCCTTTGAGGGGGAGGTCGAGGTTCCAATGTAATAAGCAGAGGAAGGTTTTGCAACCTTTGTGACCTTCTGATAGGTTGGTCTTCCACGATTGTAAATTTGACTTTTCAAACCCTAAGGTCGGCTAAACACAGGCAAACCACAGAGAAATCACTATAAAAATTCCTAAAGTCTTAACAATCACAAGGTGTACAAGATATACTTTTCCCAAAGAAAGCTGAGAGACAGTTTCTTGGTGTCCTTGAAGAGGTTCTTAGGCACAAGCGGAGGATTCACCCACCACCCTCCTACACTTTCAACAAGGGTTACCTTCCAAGCCCGTCCAAGGTGAACCAGAAATAGCCTTCCGGTTTATTTGTGTATGAACCCTAGATGTCAAGAGTTTAGAGGCTACCTTTACTATACCAATAGTCTGGGGTGACAGTCGCAAGCCTAATTCATACGCATGGGCAGGGTAGATGAGCCTGAAACTTTGTCTAGGACAGAATCCCCAGATGCGTAAAAACCTTGGTTTACGTTTCGACAAGGAATCGAAGGGTTATCTCCTCAGTCCAATGCCTCCATGCGGCCTCATGCTTAACTCCCGTTTGAGAGGAGCTTCCCAGATACTATCAATAAAGAGAAGGATTTACCTATTGAATGGCCCACTATGTCTGAATTTAAGTACTTATGGGGAGTTTACATTTCCTATCCCACAAGTATAGCCTAAGCTAGTAAGTGTATGGCCCTATAAAACAAAAATTACTAATAAATTTTAATTACGACGTTCATTTGAAGGGTTGTTTTTACTCAGAAGGTGAGTGGAGTGAAAGACTATAATGTTAGGGCCTCGATAAGAAATGTAAAAAATAGGTGTATAAATCAATTTCAAAGAAAATGATCACTACTTAAAACAAGCTTCTCTTTTTCTTTTTTTTTGTAAATATAAACTGATGAAAATGCAACTATGAAAGAGAAAACTAAGACTTATTTTTTGTAATTTTTGAGATTTTATTTAAAAACTGAAAGTAAAACTACCATATGCAATTCAAATGCAAAATGTTTCCAATGTTTTTCTTTTCACTTTTCAAATTCCTCAAAGATTACTAATGCACCTAGATGCAAAATTCTTGAGTATGCTTGGATAATATAACTATATAAAGTAAGAAAAAATGAAGTAAAGTAGATTTATAAAGACCAAGAATCAACCACCTAAGGAAGACTTGGAAAAAACGCCCAGCTTGGGAAGACACAATGAATGGAAATCACTGAAATCAATCAAAGGAAAGTGACAAACCAACACTATTCAAAAATAGAATGGGATATATGGTATCTAGAACCCTGATCACTGATTCAGACAACCAGCACTTGGACCTATTACCCAACAGGAAAATCCACTTCAAAATGCTAAAAGAAAGACAATCCAACCAATAAAAACCCAAGGGATTAACGAAAAGCACGAAGTATGGTTAACATGGCAATCAAACCTACAGTGCAATGCCAGTACTGACGACCACTAAGCAAGACAAAATCCATAGAGGGATAGGGACAAGCAACCCAACCCCAAAATTTTTGTTCCTCAGACTTGTACGCGACTGTTCACAAGAGAAACCTGCGTACTATACACGACTGTCTAATACAGCAACCCGCGTACGCAGACCTCTGTACGCGACTATGTAGCACAGCAACCTGCGTACATGAGTAAAAATTTTGAACAAAAAGAAAAATTATAAAGGTTTTCAAACACCACTACAAGTATGAACCAAGACAAGACATCACACACTGAATCAAAGCAAAGACTGGGCACGGATCTACGGAGTTAACCCACAACAGGTTGGGCTCCCCAGCGAAGTCGCCAATTCTGTTGTTCAGGAATAAACACCCTTGTAACATAGGGTCTGGGGTTACCAACTTCTAAAACTTGCAGACAATTAGCTTTAGCTAAGTACAAAAAGGAAATAGGAAGAAATATTGGACTCACCCAATTACCGACGGTTGATCCAAGCTTGATCTTCTTCCGCTCTGCTTCTCTCCAAAACTTTCAGTGATGCACCTCCTTCACCTGCAAAGAGCAAATTCTCCAAGTACAATCTTATACATGTATATATGACAGGTTAGACAAACAATATATATATAGTGCTTAATCAAATATATTCATCAACCATAATACATGAAAGAGACTCAACACAATGTTGGAAGAAGAATTCTCTTTATTAACAATTAGTGAATGAGATAAGTGTACAACCCAACGCTTGAGACAAGGACTCTGTAACCAAAGGATTCTGAGTTCTGCTGCTCCAAGAATTCTAAAGATATACCACCAGCATAACTTTTCTCTCCCTAAATTGATTGATTAATGCCCTCTCCAAGGCCTCTATTTATACTTTGGGAAATAGAGTGGTTTCGATGGTTGAGGAGGTTGAGATAGTTGGGGTGGTTAATGATTAGGGCCCAACTAATATCCATTAATCATGATTTATATTTTTTAATGTCGAATGGAGATGTACGTGACTATTAATATAGGAAAACCGCGTATGACACGCGAGTTGCTTAAAGGAAACCCGCATATGGATCTGTACGCGAGTTGTAATGAAGATAGTCATGTACAGTACGCGAGTTGTCAATAGGAATAGTCGCGTACGTATGCGAGTTTCAATGAAGATAGTCACGTACGGCAATCAACACTTAGAAAAATAATATGGCAAGCTTGTTGAAGGATACATGCATCTCATGTCATGCCCATCTATAGTGTTTAGGCAAACTTCAATCCTATAGTGTCCTTTTGTGTACCGACATATGTAATGTCGGCACTCAGACGAAGAAGTGCCATTTGGGTTAATAACATGTAGTTTCCAATTTTAGTGATTTCAAGAAATAATGTTCGAGCTGAATTGTACTCAGTATCCCAACACTATAGAAGAAGGGTTTGGAAGGAATTAGTTTACATGATTCATTGCAGAGGGCCTATACCTATTGCCTGCCCATGCCGGCTGTGCAGTGAGATGGGAGGAGGTGCATACTTGTCATATCATTCATATAAATTAGTAATAGAAGGGACAATAAATTTTGTCATGAAGAACTTCGTAATCAACACTCCACCCATTATCAATATGCCCAAATATATCGTTCTCAAGAGTTTATAAATATCCAAGGGTGATAACTCTCCAAGAACTTATTGGGTAATTATAGAGTTCAGGAAAACCCATGCCATGCTTTTTCCAAGTTGTTAGGCTTTATAAAAAATAACACATTCTCATAAGATCACTTGTTTTTACATGGTAGGTTAAGGATCCTCTTGATGTACACGTGTGAAATGGCTTCTTCTCCTCTCTTTATGTCTACATTTTCTTTTAATGAATAAGACATGTTAGGTAACACAAAGTGGCTCCCAAGTTGACACAGATTATTTGATTCCTTTTATTGTTGTTAATTGTTAGTTTTTCAATCTTCATGTAATCTATTTTGTGAACTTGAACTGTGATGAGCACAGATAATTATTCAAAGCAGTGCTTGTGTATTAATAGTGTTCTTGTGAACTATTCCAATTCTTTTTTAAAGGACTCAATAGTGTTTTGAAGATTGCAAACTAACTTCATTGATGTATTTATCATGTGAATTAGTAGGGGACACCCTAATGTCATCATTCATTTGTGTTGTGGACTATATTTGTAAATGCTTGGAAAGATAGTACTCATGTTGCATTGGATTGATGAGTTAGGATAGTTATCATGATAATGTTGGATTTGCTTTGTAAACTTAGGTTTTTTATGGAAAAGTAGGCATCTACCCTCTCGACTGAGACTCTAATGACATGTGATCCATGTGAGACACTCTATCCTCTATTAAGTATGTGCAAACTACTTTAATGAATTTTAGGCAAATCAATCTTGTGTAAAGTTTTGTTTCTGTTCTTATATTCCTTTATGTATTTTTGTTAACAGATACTTTGCATTTTTTCCATTAGAATACTTTGTTAAGATACCTACACTTTGCATTTTAACTTTCTTATCTTTTGCACGTTTCCCTCTTCTTTGTTATAACAATTATTACATACCATGATTTGAAATTTTATCTATATTAAGGCATTGCCTATCTAGTTTGGTCCATGGATTTATCACGGAGTCTTAAAACTTACACATAGAATTGGTAGGGGCCCTTTTGGTGATGTGTGGATTGCGACTCTTCATCACTTTGCTGATGGCTTTGATGAATATCATGAAGTAGTTGTTAAAATGTTAAATTCTATAAGGCAAGAACAAATGCAACCATTTGCGGAAAAATTTGAGGGCATCTTTGACAAGTATCAGGGCACTCAACATGCGTGTTGGCCATATGGCATCTCAGTAAAAAATGGGAAGGTAACAACTTCCGTAAACATATTTAAACTATTTGTTGCTTGATCAACTATATTTATGGCTTTAGTTTAATGTAGTTGTTTTTTTATTGCCTTAATTTGTTAGAGTTGTTCATATGGACTAATGGGAGTCGCAATTGAATGTTAGATATGATATTGACCACAAACACTTTCTTTGTATGTACATATTTGCATAGTTATGAAGTTTTATGAATGCTACATGGGAAACAAAATGGCTCATTTGAAAGGAGATCACCTCCCCTTATTAGATACCTTAAGGTGCCATTGATTTTTTAATTTTTAATTTTTTTGATGGAGCAATCTAGGTTTTCATTGTAACAATTGTTGTAATTGAGCATCTACCTTAGTTGCATATTGAGATTGTTGAGCTACATGTAATGTATTTTTACAAGTGATATTATAATTGTAGTGTGCTACAGACTAGACTCAACCTTTTCTTAATTAGTCCAGAGAGATTTTCAAACTTGAATGGTATAATTATACCAATATTATTATTCCTTTCTTGTCTTTCACATCCTTGGATATGGGAGACAAATCCATGGATCTTTGATTCAATTTCACATATTATTCTACTTTGGACATTATCCAAATCAAGAGAAGGGTTTGGTTACATTGATGTCCCATGGATAATGGTCACATTTGTTTCCTTCTTAGTGTGTTGTGCACATACACACAAAACATTTCTCATAATGTACAACTCTAAGAATTGTTATAGGACTCTTGTAGTTACTGTCTAGATTGCATAAAATGGAGACACAATAAAACTTTACATAGAGATAAAAAAATGTATTCCTCTGTAGTTTATTATTCCAAGCATGGATTCAAATGTAAACCATGAAATACTACTTGGACCACCCCCTGGACATATGCCCTCTGGGATGCCTTGAGGGTGAGTTTCACCTACACCATCCATGAGATCATTGCCCTTTGTTCCATATCCAACACCACTACTAGCACTAATCCATTTTATGGTTCCTCCACCCCCTTTTCCTAGAGGGCATCCTCTTTTAGGAGGGTTAACTTGATATACTATAGTTCCACCTTCATCATATGCTATTTTCACACAAAATACTCCTAGAGATGCCCCTTTACTGCCTCTTCCCCCTCTGCCACCCCCTTCACACCCACCCCCATCTCTGTATCCTGCTCACTTGGATCACCAACCGTAGACTTTGGTTATTAGATTTGATCCTATTTTTCGTCAGTTGTTGCCCCAAATATCATCTTCTCTGCTTGCACCTCCACCAAATCCTGGTGATGAAGAACTGCTTCACAATATTTAAATATTACCACAGTTTGTTGTTAAGAATGGGCCTGAGTTTGAGAATATGGCTTGAGCTAATGTTATCAAGAATATTGCACCTTCTGCGGACATAAGCTATTTCTCTGGTATGAATGGTTCAAATCCAGAGCAAATGAGTGAATGACAAAGGATGAAGACCTTCCCTAAATGTTGTAAACACCTGAAATACTGCTTTGATCATGAACCTGTGTACTTGCAAACATGTCAAACAAACAAGCACATCAAAGCTACCAGAAAATCATCTACACATCCATACTAGTGACTAAGGAATCTAGTAACATATAGATGCAAAATAAAAACAAGAGATATGTGGGACGGAAATTAGCTTTGCATTAAAAATGAATGAAGAAGCTTACAGCCATTGCCTTAGTGTTGAAAAACTCCTCCACAAGACAAAAACTTCATCCCCAAAATCTCCAACTTGCTCTCTTGTGCTCTCCAATGATTTGGACTAGGTAGTCAATTCAACAACATAACAATACCATTCAGTTCTCCCCCTCAACTATGGATATGAGCTTGTATTTATAAGGCTCAATGGATAGGGATAGTTGACAGAATTGTGGGTGAGGTGGCTCTAATATCCTACCAAGGGGGATCTCGAGCTCAAACTAACCCATATTGATAGGGATAAGGGAGGACACGAGGCTCATGATCTAGAAGCCTCGAGAAACTTCTCTTTTTCCCATTTTACCCAGGGTACTGCTTTTGTTCCCTTATGACAAAGCGGTTTAGGTGAGAACCGCTTTAAGAACAAAACCTATAGGCGGTGGCACCACTTCTCTATAACAGGACACAGGTGGTGCTGAAGAAGGTACCGCTCATCAGCTAAAGGGTAAGCGTGGTGCTAGGTTTTTTTAAGTAGAATTAACATCCAGAGCAAGTTTCCACTCCATTTTTTGGGATTAAGAGAAAACATAGGTGTTAAGGATCTCATCACATGACGGTGACAGAATTTAGGTATAACCGAATGCCCCCCAAAGCATGAGGCTTAGAGGGATACGATAAGCGAGAGCTTTGAGAGAACAAGTTGTCACTTCGAGGTGAGAATGTCAGCTCAGTCGGAGAATGTCGTCGAGTAGGCATCTATAGTACATCAATAATTTTGACTCATAGACAAATGTAACCAACTCATGGCTGTAGACCAATACAAGGCAGATCCATGAAAGGAATAAACAAGCATGGCTACTAGAATACAACGTAGATCCATGTGATAGAGGACTCAAACTTGGACATAGCTACCGGACATACAATGTAGATCTATGTCATACAGACGCAAATTTGAGCATATCCACGACCACACAAATGTGGATCCATGCTAGATATACAAAACTCCATCGCAACCTGGGGAAAGCATTGAACGCTAAACAAATACCCAGGGTCTTTGTCTCATATTCCACAAAGTACGATTCTATCCATGTGATTGCAATGTTCTGAAGTCGAATATGGTAGAAACCACTTGATTACCAGCCAATGATGTGAACTGTTAACAAGTGCGAGGGAAATCACCATTGATGTCAATGATTCCCAAGGTACCCTAGTACAATCTATTGAGTGTGAATAAATGTCTTGATGTTGAACACCCAGTTGATTCTATCAATAAAAGGTCAATGATGTGAACCTATGTCGAGAGCGAGAGAATCTGTCATTAAGGCATACATATCTCAAGGTACTAAATTTTGTTTCTAAGACTATTTCCCAGATGATGAGCTGATGTCGACGGGAATAGTCTCGTCAAAGGAGGGCCATAATGAGTCCCACATCGACGACATGAAACTCAGAACAAAGTTCTGGAATGATGTGAATAAGGTAACCATAATACTGACTCAAAAGTGCTGACACAGAGACTGTTTTGACTGCAGAGGTAAACTTATTCAACTTCCCTTTGAACATTGGGCGACACGACAAAAGACTTGGCAGCATGACTAGACTAGACAAACACACAGTGCGACGGTGGACAATGCATTCTTTTGAAAGGCTTAAAGGAGTGACATGACTCATGAAAGTGGATCGTCATGGAGATTAGCTGAATACCCAATTGACTAAAATGATATGCAAACAAGTGCCATGTTTAAAGGTAACAACAAACTACTGCCATTTATTTGCAAAATGGTTCCCTTCACATTTTGCCCATCATGGTTGATGAGTGCCTCTTTCGGTTTTACGAGTTCAAAGAGGGTAACAAACACTTGTTTTAGGTTGTCCGAAGACAAGTCCAAACTCATATGTTTTACGAACCTGAGAGAGGAGGGGTTCATTCCCAAAAGAGGGTCTCCCAATGTTTAATTTAACGAGTCCAATGAAAGTTAACTCGATATCGTTCATGTTTAGAGAGTTTGAATGACCACGAAAGAAGACTCCATAGGGTCCTTTTTTTTGTAAAATAGTTCACCTGAACTGAAAAAGTGATAACCTACCGTCAGATGAACGACTCTTCAAGTGCTTTAACAAGCATGAAGAAGACAAGATCACTCGACAATCTTTTCGTATTTAAGGAGCCCGAAAAGAGTTTAAAGAAGACTCCATTAGGTCTCTTTTCACGATGAGAGATTTTACGAGTTTGAAAAGAATCAGAAAAGGACTCGGACCTTTGATGCTAAATTTGGAGAGCGTGACCAAAGTGTCACAATAAATGCTCAAAATACTTTTTCCGTTTTATGGTAGCACAAAAAAGTAAAAAGCGAACTCCCAAAACTTTTACTGCTACCGCTCTTCTATCCTGCAATGACTTGAAAAAAAGTGTTAAATTCTCCAATAACCAACATTAAAGGATTATGACTGATAGATTTTGGGTAATAAATGATTTTAAAACAAAACTATAGCATGTCAAACCCTAAAATGTATATAAAAGTTATGTAAATAGTAAAAAATAAAAACATTTTACCATTTACCCATAGTAGAGATCCTTTGGAGCATTTTCTTGGCCAGATTTCCAGTTGCTAATATTGAGAGCATCTACCGTCAGATTCACGCACCATCAGTTCCAGGTAATAGCTTAAACCCTACTCTTTCAATTCATGCTTTCAATTTTATTTTTGGTGGTGTTTTGGGCCTATTGGGCGAGCCCTAAAACCATGGAAGTAGGCACCGCTCTTATCCCTTGCAGGAAAAGCGGTACCCCTCTAGAACCACGCCCAAAACACTGCGCATAGGCGGTGCCACCACCTGTCCTCAATGGGACACAGGGGGTGCCAGCCGTGGGCAAATAAAAATGTATGCACAAGAAAAACTAGCTCATTTTTGATGATTTGAATGATTGGGAATGCTTCTAACTGGCATTGTGATGGTTTTTGACAGGTTCTCATTGATAAAAAAAATGGTTATATGGAAAAAGAGGCAACATGACAACGACGACGCATTTGCCGAACGAAATGCGGGTTGTATCGCCGCGTTGAGAGACTGTGGACTCTTAAAGTTTTTCCGCACACCCAACATAGTATCTCATGAGCGCCTATTAGAACATATACTCTGGATGTGGAATCTAGAGTAATAATATTTCGAGGTTGGTGCTCACATATTGACAATTGAAGTAGAGGACATCTACTTCCTGACAGGCCTATCGAGACGGGGTGCTCCCATATCTTTGATTGGTTCCCATGGAGGGGACATTACTACTCAAGAGTTGATAAACCGCCATTGCATTCCTGAGACCAGGACATCGCGGAAGAAAATTCCCATAAAAGCAGTGGTGGATGGCCCACTACAAACAGTTTTGTTTACCATGCAGAGAGTGGAGGGAAACCAAGGGGTACGCCAGGCATCTAGAGCACATATGCTCTATGCCATAGAGGCCATGGTGCCCACAGTTTTCAACTAGGCAGAAGCTCTACTTCCGATCTTCAAGGATCAGCTGACCAAGTGTCGGTAGGGGGAGCTGAAGCAATTTAGTTTCGGTTCCATTCTAGCTTGTTTCTTTTTCAAGCGTGTTCCACAAATGATACTCCAGGTGGACTTTATAGAGTTGAGGGCACAGGACCCTCGGATGTAGAGATGGGCCTAGATCATGGCCCGTACTGGAGTGGGTAGAGGCAAGGTAAAGTTCGGTGACCCGTTCTTTCGATGGTTGAGAGATCAACTCCTCATGGTGGAGGACTATGCATATGCAGGCACTAATTTCAGTGGTGACGTTGACTTACCGCTCCCACCTGGTGGACAGTGGGGTGATATCGGTAAGAAACAAAAACCATAAAATACAAATTGTGTTTTTATGTTTTGATGTTTTATATTTTTTATGTTTAGTAACAAGACTTGAATGTTTTCATGCAGACGTCGGAGCAGCATGACCTGGGGGAGCCTCCCCACTAGACAGGCAAGCTGGAGCCCATTTTGTACCGTAGGGCGATGATGTGACAGGGGAGATAGAGGAGAACCTCAAGAGGTTGACTCTAGACATCCTAGATGCCTCGATCGATGACCTCCCACTGAGGTACCAAATGCCTACTACGGGAGTACCAGGTCGTTTCAACAGACTGCTACGTCGAGTAGCCCAGGTGATTATGTGTTGCCACGAGCATCACTAGATGATAGGGTGCATGATGTTTTCACTGAAAGCTGATGGATAGCTTCAGGAATTTTGTATGATGATTTTTTAGCTGAAAGCCTGAGTGCTTCAGATGAGGTCTTGTGACCTATTTTTTGTAAAACATTTTGTACATATATATATATACAGACTTCTACTTTTGGTGTTTATGCGTCTCAAACGGAAAATGTATTTACGTGAGTTTTATGTGTCTTTTACAGTTTATTTACAGTGAACCATGTTTGATTTTCATGTCATGAATGGGCAATATGCCAATCTAGGATGTTATTTGCCAATGAGTCAGCGACTGCATTATGTTCCCAAGGGATATGCTTATAGGGGATAGTTTCAAATGATCTTTCTAATAAATGTACCCTCTGGAAGAGACGGAGAATCACAAGATTCCTAATGGTATAGACATGGTTTAGATGACAAACCACAAGTTGTGAGTGTTGCCGCCTTTCACACACCTGGGTTACGTGGCAGAAATATTCAAGCCACTTGGTGTGTCCCAAGGGGCAAGTCTCGAGTCAAGGTTGTCACCTTGTTCTTGACTCCTCCATTTAGGCTCAACTCCTAATGAAGCTAAGGGGGGTAGACCCTATTGAGTTACTAAGGCTAATTGCTTAGTGTGATGGTGTTATTTTGATTAAGTTGTTTAGGAGCTTTGAAATTAACTAGTGGAAACAAAAGATAACAAGATGTAAGATTTAAAGCATATAAGCACACAAATGACACTCAATATATATATAATCGAAAGAAATAAATCACCAGTGCTTTAAATGGAGTCAACAGAGAAAATAATGTGCTTGCATGTGCTTGAAATAATGTTTTGCAAATGTATCTTGGTGGATTTTAAATTAATGTGGAATGTGAATGAATTAAATTAGGCGAAAAGGGGACTCTAGATATACCCGAGGGGTACTTGGAGTATGTCCAAAAGTGAAATTTCATGGCTACCCGCAAGGTGTATGTGGGCTGGAATGGATTCTCAAAGACTACTGTTCATAACACACCCATCAGGGTGTGATAGAGATCGGTGCCTCGAGGTCACTTTCTAGTTGTTCCCACTCCTTTGGGTATTTTGCCACTGCTTACAGTTTGTTCGAGGCGTTGGATTTTCGCCTGATGGTTTGTCAATTTGGGAGATGAATACTAATTAATCTAGTCACTCAAGTGCTTTTGATGCAGCTTGACTGATTGGATGAACTGCAGCCAAGTACATAGCATACACACTGGATTCTTCGTTACTTTTAGTATATTTTAAGATAGGTGTTCTTGTTAAAAATAAAACCCTCTAGGAACCTCTTTTGATCCAAGAGGATCTGATCAGGGAATTAAGGAGGGGTTAAATTTATTATGGCTAATGAAACAATTGATGAAAAAGGAATCAAAGATACACAACGCCGGTTTTCTAATTAGTCCTACCACGCATCTCTTTCCCCTTGCGGGTCAATCGGGAAGTTATGGGGTAAGTAGTATGATTACTTTTGAAAATAAAATATGGAATAATGAAAAATTATATCAAAGTATACAATCCTACATGTCAGTACTAAACTAGAGCAAAAAGAAGGGAAAAATGCAAAAAAGTGAAACGGACGCAGATCCCCCCTGGGGGGATGGGGAGCGGGCTCGAAAGAGCCTACTCAAAAAATATTTTCTTTTATTATTATTGCTTACAATATCAACAAACTAAAATATCAGAAACCTCTTGGTCCTTATACGGGATGAAACCAAGATCTTACAACCTTCCAAATTTTTTAAATTTTAGTGAAAGGGGAGACCCCTGGGGGGATTTTAACGCTCCCGAGGCCACTTTCAAACAGAAGCTTCCTTTATTTTCTGTTACACCTGCTAAAAACCAGCAAGCATTCTAGAATAACATATGCCCAAAAGCACTTTAAGAGTACCTTTGGATCAGCCTACCTTAACTCAAAAAAGACTAAGTTAAAACTAGCTAAACAGGTGAAAAAGGAACCAAGGAAAGCAAGCTTTCCTTGGGATCTTGGCTTGATGTTTGTGTAGCCAATGAAATATGCACTGATTTCTAGATTTAATCTTTTTTAAAACAGAAAGGAAATATAGATCATGCAACCTACTGATTTTCTTTAACTTGTCATGCAAAATGGATGATTTCCTTATGCTAGATCTAGAATGCTTAATGATACTTTTCAGAACTGATATCTAGAATATGAGCTTTGAAATAGCATATCTATCTAAATTTTACTTTTATATAACATATCCAAATGATAACAAAGATTTCGAACATAGTAACCAGGTAAGAAAATTGATTTTTTTTTAAGGAGAAAGAGAGAGAAAGAGTGCTGGAAGCCTGGGAATGTTGGGCTTTGGAGTCTGCTTTGGTGGAACACTGAGGGACTATGTCATTCAGAAAATATTGAAGATGAGGAAGATGCAAACCAGCTCAACCTATTCTATAAGCGATATCACGTGCAACTTAGAAATCCTTGCACAAACAAATGGTTAAAACATGGGCGCTGCTGAAAGAGATAATTGGAAAGCATGCAATTAAACTTAAAATACAAACAACTCCAATAGATATGAAACAAGCAGCAGTAAGAGCATAAATCAAACTAGAATAAACTCTTACCCTAACAGGAGGGATCTCTCTTCTTCAAGGTCAACAATTAACCAGCAAAAGCAATCATAAATAACACAGATTATACCTCATAAGTGTAATGTCCCGGTTTTGACCCTGTTTGCATGATGTATATAATGTAATTAATCATGGTGAGGAGCTAAAGGCAAAAGCCCCACCATTGATTTGTGTTTCTATGTTTCGGAAATAGGTATAGTTGTCGATGGTATGTCGTGTCATCTGGCACCTTATAATATGGCATCATGTAAATACGCACATCAAATAAAATAAACCACAACCAGCTACGACAGTGCAACGTTGAATGAAAAGGGCATGGTTCCAAAGGATAAGGGGTGGGGAATGTCAAACCTCGGTCTTTGGGGGAAAAAACCCATGTGTTGCCCCCTTCCCTTATCAACCTCTTCACTGTTTTGTTGTTGTTGGTTGAGGAGTTAATGGCTGCTGGTAGTTGAGGCAGTTAATGTTTTTGGGAGTGGGGTGGCAAGACTGTCAGTCCTTTGCCCATGCGCCCACTCCACCCACGACTGCATTCAATTCCTCCATCTTCTCCATGATGCCATTCTTCCTTGGTTGGTTCGTTCCTCCATTCGGCTTGTTCACTCTTACGCAGGGGCGCGCAGAGAGACGTGCGTTTCTCCTCACGCACCAGTCGGGGGCTCTCTTTGTTGTTCGTGGACTGTTGTTCCCATATTTTACTGGCCGCTTCCTTTATCCTCACACACAGGAGTTCTGCATTAGTTTTCCTCATGCAGGGAGCGGGTGAAATCATGGCTGTCACTCAGGATTTCGAGTGCAGGAGCTGTTCACGCTCTGGGATGTGTGCCTATGTGTTTCACACCAGTTCGGTGGTAAGTATATGTTCCCCATGTTGATTGTGGCTGTGTATGTTGTCAACTATGGTCTGCGGTTGTGTTCTCCTCCTGTCCATGCCGAGAGTCTATTCTCTCCATTATCGAACTGTGTAGTTTTCCGCTATTTCATTGTGGGACGGGAGCTATCATCTTCCCCACATTTCGTGGGCTGAGTTTTCCCTACTGTTTGGGACTGTGTATAGCTGCCATCGTTTGCACTATGAGTTGTGGCTGTTGATTGTCACAGTCGTTGGCTGAGTCTCCCATGGCTATGCTGGGAATGCTGTTCATTATTCATTATGGGCTGTGAATTGTTGCCATCATCCATTGTGTGTTTGGGCTGCTGTTATTCCCCTGGTTTTGGGTTGCAGTTGAGTTGTTTTGGACACGCAAGGGCCAAGAACAACTCTGAGTGCCCTATGGGCTTGAGCTTTGCTCATCTTTTGCTTGGGATTGTATCCGGTTGTTTTCCTTCTTCACAGGACTGTGAAGGGATTGTTTTGCTGCGGGTATGCAGTGGTTGGTCTTCGGACTGTGCTGGCTTGGCCATTTGTTGAAGGCCTGTCAAACCCAGCTGTGTTTGGTTTGCTGATTGTGTCCCTTGGCTATGTATGAGTCTGCATTGTTCCCTTAGTCCTTGAGGAATCATGCCCAGCTTGGGGGTGGCAGTGTGCTGAGAGATTGATGAGTACGCTGGCCTATGGTCGGGTGGAACGTTGCGGCGACGTAGCTGGTTGCGGGCAAGTTCTTCATCAAAAGATAAGTGCTGCTGACTACTTCATCCCTGCGATTATATCCATTGTATCACGAACTATAATGAGCATATGAATGTTGGAATGTATATGTGTGTTGCTTCCGCTGATTATTGAGTAACTGTGTATATTGAGGAATTATGCATCTATGTATGCTTGTGTGTTTGGCATTCCTGTCATGCATCATGTTAAGTAATTTTGATTTCACCATTGATTTATCACTGTTTAAGTTCATGGGGCTGTTTTCCTGGCTCTATGTGGTGTTTGTCGCGTCCTCTTCGCCGACTGATGGATGGGGACGTGACAGTATCGTATCAGAGCAATGGGTTGCAACAATGGGCCTCTATGGGCCAAGAAGGAGCAACTAACAGAGGGTGGAATTTCCTTCTACCGAGCAGGGATCAGTAATGGATGACAGCAAAACTTCCAAAAATATTGCCTAAGTGTTGACATTTGGGTCATCGGAGGATTTAGTGGTTTGAACTTCTGATGTGGCGGAAGGATTTGACGTTTGATAGTCCGCCGTTGTGGCTGCGGAAGGGATTCAATCGCCGATTCTGTGGAAGAACTAAGCGTTGGACAGTCCGCCGTTGCAGCTCTCGAAAAGACTAAGTCGTCCGATGGGCAAGTTCTCCGACGCCATGAAGAAAGTGCTTGAGCATCCGCCGTTGCGGAAGCCAAAATCATTTGGCTTCCGATGTAAACAGCTACCGAACGAAAGAGGAAATGGTTTGCGCATCTGCCATTGCGGAAGCCAAAGTCATTTGGATTCCGATGTAAATAGCTGCCGATCGGAAGAGGAAATGGTTTGTGCGTCCACCGTTGTGGAAGAAGAAGAAACTAAGCATCCGGCGGGAAAGTGGTTCGACCGCCGACAAGTGTCATATTCGGCGGAAAGAAGAAAGACAAATTTTTCAAAATTTGTCTAAGTGATGAAATCGTCGGAAGAGAAAGTGGTTCGAGAGCCGCCGTTGAGGAAGAGAAAGTGGTTCAAGAGCCGCTGATGCAGAAGAGAAAGTGGTTCGAGAGCTGTCGTTGCGGAAGAGAAAGTGGTTCAAGAGCTGCCATTGCGGAAGAGAAAGTGGTTTGAGAGCCGCCGATGCAGAAGAGAAAGTGGTTCGAGAGCCACCGATCGGAAGGAGAAAGCGCTCCATGAGCCGCTGTTGCGGAAGTGAAAACATTTCGGCTTCCGACTAGAAAGGCTGCAGACACCGATCGGAAAGGGAAAGCATTCCAGAAGCCGCCGTTGCGGAAGGATTAGTGGTTTGAGAGCCGATTCTGCGGAATGGTTGGTTGTTTCGGGAGCCGATTCTGCGGAAGAAAATTCTGAGTTTTTCCATAGGATTTCCCAGCAGATTTCAACTGTTTTCAGTGGGGTTTTGCGCTGTTTTTCAGTGAATTTTCATGGGCTGGAAAATGAGAAAGTGGCAACGAGTTTATGCACCAGATTGTGCGAAAATCATAGTTTCACAAAAAAAAAAATGAGGACGCTGCCCTCGAGCCGCCTTGACCCCCGTCGTCCCTTGAGACAGTCGTTCTTGTGAAAAGAAAATCCTATGTTTTGGGAAAATTAGTAAAACCCAAAACTCATAAGAGATGAATGGTGCATCGAAAATGAGGTGGCTAAAGTTAGCATTCTGGACCAAAATACAGTTGTGTGTTTTGCCTGAGACTTGGTGAAAGTCTTCATTCTTAGAAGTGGTGTGGTTTTCACATCCGGGGTCGGAATGAAGCATGTGGATAGGCATTGGAAAGCTTATCCGGTAGGGAACAAGGATAAGTGACCAAAATCTGAGCATGGAGCAGCAAAGTGCTAATGATGGCTGCTGCTATCAAATGGTCAAATCTGGACAGTTGCATGCCTAGGGGTAGCGAGGACTATAAAGCTAACCAACTGCTGTGTGGAAAAGTAGTTCCATGCAAGGATGAAAGACTTGAAAAGGGGAGTTTCCTTAAAACTCTGTCTTGCTGATTATAACTACATTTCCTAAGTTTATGCTTGAAATGCATGAAGATATGTATTACATGCATAGGATATTGCATGTTGGTAAGAGTATTGGAAATTATATATATAATGAACCACTAATGATAATCATTGCTTTGATGTTGGAATTAGTGGCAAAACCAATGATGACATAGACCCGGATGAATATGTTGCTGATGCTGAGGAATGAGACCAGAAACCCTATGGAGAAGGGGTAAAGCAACAAGTCCAAGACAAAAGTTGGTGAGCAAACGCTGCAAACTCCTGCAAAGGACCAACCAAATTGGTCACATCAAGGGTGTAAGTACGACCCAAGCAGGTAAGAGTTTGCTTATGATAAATTCCATGGATTGGTACGGGTAAGAGACCTCATACCATGTGGATGTTTGAATATAGAGAGGTGTCATGCCTATATATGCTGATGATCTTAATTACGGTAAAGCATCCTGTATGAATTAGTCATGGTTAGGCCATGCATGGTATATTGAATGCAAGGTAGCATGAATGGATAGGCATTGGAAAGATTTTATGAACCTTGTAGTTATGCAATGGATGTATGCCTATGAAGGGTGTGAATGACTGATTGCATAAGTGTAGGTGCAATGTTGTGATGTATTGCAGGAATGCATTCAGATGAATGCATGTGATATGCGGACTAACTAATGACTGAAATGGTGGATTGATGATAATTCAGGAATCATTTCAGAGGTTGTTATGAATGCAGGATAGTCATGATCAATTGGCCGCCAGAAATGCTCTATGGAAGAGCAAGGTGGTATGAATGATACGCCTGTGAAGTAAGGAGTATCTAAACATTTAATTTAATTGCATGAATGATGTGACTATGCCTTGAAAATGTTAATATGATAATTATTACATGAAGTAAATGAGTTTTGATAATACTGATGTGACTAACAGCTGGAAGTATTTGAATTTCATAAATTCCGAAAGTGCTTCAGTGATGGTTGTAGCAATGAAAAGTTATATGCATCCAGACTTACCAAGTGTTTGGTTGATTGAAACTCATGTTTCAGGTAGATTATTTCGAGCATGGCAGTGGGAGGTAAGACCCTGATCAATGCTAGAATCTACCATGTATGAGAAGAATCTCATGGTTGTAAAAATAATTGGTATGCATAGTAGGTTGTTAAAATTCAAATTGTGAATTTCGGATTTAAGAAATTGCTAACAACTACTGGTCACTATTGGCTTGCATAAGCTTGTGTTTGGATGATTAAAGCTCAGGTTCAGGTAGATTATTTCGAGCATGGCAGTGAGAGGTAAGACCCTGAGCGATGCCAAAATATACCTTGTGAAAGAGCCCAACCTTATGAGAAGAGTCTCATGGCTGTGAACATAGTTAATATGCATAATGGGTTGTTAAATTTGAATTGTGGATTTTGGATTTAAGAAAGTGCTAACGACTACTAATCATTGTTGGCTTGTATAAGATTGTGTCAGGAGGGACGCATGGTAAGTGGGTAATCATGTTATGATAGTAAGCATAAATTGTAATGGGCATAGTAGTGCTGCTTACAAGAGACCCACAATTGAGCAAGTCAATTTCTGTAGTAGATAGAATTGCAAATTCTTATTGAATTGATTGCTAATGTCATTGCCTGGTTATGGAACGATCAATTTGGATTGTATTATCAGGTAATGATTGACTATTTGGATATTTGATGAATGTGTCAGGGGTACACATTGCAGGAAGACCATGTGTGATGGCCTGCAGAAGCCAAACTTCATGGGAAGGTTTTCCCTTATCTTGGCAATGGGTTTCGAGTGAAACGCCATTGGGCATTTGAAAATGTCTCATCTGCATTGCATGTTTGGTGATAACATGAGTGAGATGGTATGGGTTATGTCGGTAAGACATGTATGATTGTGAGATGTAAAAAGGAGTTGGGATGGCAAACTGAGGGACTGTTAACTCAGGAAAGGAGCCTCCATTCCTCCTTAACAAAGGCATACTGCGACGACAAATGGATAAGTGTTCTGTGACCCTTGCTATGAATATGCATGTTTAATTATTAAATTCCATATGCATAATGTGTTTGATTTTATTTCCATGATGACCGATCGCTTGAGTATGAATAGGGCCTACATGGCACACACCGGAGAAGAGTGCACACTTTTCCGATGTTGAGTCATGAAAGGATTTTCAATATTGATTACACCCTAGGGAGTGGGCGCACTCCTGGTGTCTCAATACCTGATAGAGAATGATATGAAATGTGATTACAGTATTAGAGCAATAACGCTGATGAGTTTGCTTGTATTGCTTGTACTGCTTGTGTTGGCAGGTAAAGGTAAAAAGTAAAGGTAAAGTGGTAAATGGTTGTTGTGAGGGGTTGTGGAGTAAGGGTTATTGTTGATATAAGTGTATGTTGGTATAAGTGTATGTTGGGCTGTTATATGCCTGGGGATCCATAGTAGATCTTAGACCTAGAAATGGTCATGTTAAAGTTCCAAGCCTAGTTGACATGAGGATGTACTGGCTGGACATTAATTATTTGATGTTGTGGAGCAGTCTGCATGCTGACCTAACATCTAAGTCCATAGGCGATCCCAAGGCTTGCAAAGCGAAGCAAGATCCTGTGGACGAATGAGGAAACACACAATACAGATAAGTATTGGATTATTTTGCTTATGAATATACCTGTGTATATGATTTGGTTATGATGTTTTAAGCTCTTATTCTAGAGATAAAACTGATGTGAATAAACTAAACATGTGAATCTATTCAATGTTTGGATATAGGTATCGCTGGAGGCGAGGACCATGAGAGCATCCTAGGGGTGCATGTGGACATGTGACTGTCCTGGAAAGCTCGGAATGAGCGGTAATGAAAAAGGTGCTAGTAAGACGGGGGAGTCCTAGGAGCCGAGACAAACCATGTGGAGAGACTCCATGGTTTAGAGGTCTGGAATAGACCAAAGACACTAAGTGTCATGACCAAGAAGGATTGGTCCAGCATTCATGGTGAAGTGAAAGAGGCCGAGAGCATGAAAAGCCACTGCGATGGTATGGGTTCCAGGATGGAACAAAACAAAGAGGGGAAAAACTCTTACTGCCCTCTCTTGCCTTTTGATGATATATATATATATATATATATATATATATGTTTATGCATTGTGAAAACAAAAGATTGTTTAATGCATGTATGATTAAAATGAAATGTGTGTATTTGCTTAAAGTAAATTATGAATGCTGGAATGGTTAATTCCCTGCCCAAGAATGGACATGAATGAGCTCGTGTGCCTGTTGGGGAAGGCATGAAAAATATGAAAGCCTCATTAATGAGACTTGGATTGTCATGCCGAATGGGAAATTAATTGATTGATTTTAATGTCTATATTATGCTTGGTCTGATAGAATTTCAATGGTGCATTTCATAGGTGAGAAAAGTGAAACCAGGTGGTGCACATTGATCATGGCAACAGATCAAAAGTTGTTGGAATTAGCTAGAAGTCTCCTTCAAATGATTTCCAAGACCCAAGATAATCTTGGGGAGATGCTCAAGATACAGAGAAGGCAGAATGAGATGAACCACCAGATTTTGCAAGACTCTATTGGTTTACAAAGGGAGGTGAAAATCCTTCTGGGAGAAATCGACAAGGGAAAGGAAGGTGGATTAGCAATGGGACAATTGTCCAAGCGACCCGATAAGAAATGGTCCAGGCATGAAGACTCAAAGGAAATTGAGCAGGTAAAGATGAAGCAGCCAGTGAAATGCTGGAGATGCGGAGGACATCATTTACGCCGGGACTGCCCAATGAGGGAACATGATGAGGGAAATAGCCACAAAGTTCCTAGACTTCGGGATGAGATGGAAGCTGAGAAATAGTGGGACAAGTCCATGGAAGTCGAGGGGATTGGTCTTGAATGTTCAAAGTAGATGATTGAATGTGGGACAGATCTGCAATTCTAGAATTTTGATGTGCAACTGTATATGTAATGGAACACTGAGGACAGTGTTATTCCAAGGGGGAGGGGAATGTAATGTCCCGGTTTTGACCCCGTTTGCATGATGTATATAATGTAATTAATCATGGTGAGGAGCTAAAGGCAAAAGCCCCACCATCGATTTGTGTTTCTATGTTTCGACAATAGGTATAGTTGCCGATGGTATGTCGTGCCATCCGGCACCTTATAATATGGCATCATGTAAATACGCACATCAAATAAAATAAACCACAACCAGCTACGACAGTGCAACGTTGAATGAAAAGGGCATGGTTCCAAAGGATAAGGGGTGGGGGATGTCAAACCTTGGTCTTTGGGGGAAAAACCCATGTGTTGCCACCTTCCCTTGTCAACCTCTTCACATTTTTGTTGTTGTTTGTTGAGGTGTTAATGGCTGCTGGTAGTTGAGGCAATTAATGTTTTTGGGAGTGGGGTGGCAAGAATGTCAGTCCTTTGCCCATGCGCCCACTCCACCCATGACTGCATTCAATTCCTCCATCTTCTCCATGACGCCATTCTTCCCTGGTCGGTTCGTTCCTCCATTCGGCCTGTTCACTCTTACGCAGGGGCGCGCAGAGAGACGTGTGTTTCTCCTCACGCACCAGTCGGGGGCTCTCTTTGTTGTTCGTGGGCTGTTGTTCCCATATTTTGCTGGCCATGTCCTTTATCCTCATGCACAGGAGTTCTGCATTAGTTTTCCTCATGCAGGGAGCGGGTCAAATCGTGGCTGTCACTCATGATTTCGGGTGTAGGAGCCATTCACGCTCTGGGCTGTGTGCGTGTGTGTTTCACACCAGTTCGGTGGTAAGTATATGTTCCTCATGTTGATTATGGCTGTGTATGCTGTCAACTATGGTCTGTGGTTGTGTTGTCCTCCTGTCCATGCCGAGAGTCTGTTCTCTCCATTATCGGACTGTGTAGTTTTTCGCTATTTCATTGTGGGACGGGAGCTGTCATCTTCCCCACATTTTGTGGGCTGAGTTTTCCTTGCTGTTTGGGACTGTGTATAGCTGCCATCGTTTGCACTATGATTTGTGGCTGTTGATTTCCATAGTCGTTGGCTGAGTCTCCCATGGCTATGCTGGGAGTGCTATTCACTATTCACTGTGGGCTGTGAATTGTTGCCATCATCCATTGTGTGTTTGGGCTGTTGTTATTCCCCTGGTTTTGGGTTGCAGTTGAGTTGTTTTGGCCATGCAAGGGCCAAGAAAAACTCCGAGTGCCCTATGGGCTTGAGCTTTGCTCATCTTTTGCTTGGGATTGTATCCGGTTGTTTTCCTTCTTCACAGGACTGTGAAGGGATTGTTTTGCTGCGGGTATGCAGTGGTTGGTCTTCGGACTGTGCTGGCTTGGCCATTTGTTGAAGGCCTGTCAAACCCAGCTGTGTTTGGTTTGCTGATTGTGTCCCTTGGATATGTATGAGTCTGCATTGTTCCCTTAGTCCTTGAGGAATCATGCCCAGCTCGGGGGTGGCAGTGTGCTGAGAGATTGATGAGTACGCTGGCCTATGGTCGGGTGGAACATTGCAGCGACGTAGCTGGTTGCGGGCAAGTTCTTCATCAAAAGATAAGTGTTGCTGGCTACTTCATCCCTGCGATTATATCCATTGTATCATGAACTATAATGAGCATATGAATGCTGGAATGTATATGTGTGTTGCTTCCGCTGATTATTGAGTAACTGTGTATATTGAGGAATTACGCATCTGTGTATGCTTGTGTGTTTGGCATTCCTGTCATGCATCATGTTAAGTAATTTCGATTTCACCATTGATTTATCACTGTTTATGTTCATGGGGCTGTCTGCATGGCTCTATGTGGTGTTTGTCGCGTCCTCTTCGCCGACTAATGGATGGGGACGTGACAATAAGCATTTGACAATCACCATCCACACATGAAGAGCATTACACCATAGATCTTGCCTCCAAAGCTTCTTTATTCCAGAATAATAAACAATAACATAGTACAAGAGCAACAACACCTCAATCCCAGTTCTAACTAGCTTGGAAGAGGCAGCCTAAGCTTTATTTATACACAAAATTGAAACCCCATCCCAGAGGGGGCACAAATCCCAAAGAGATAGACCACTGTAGCTGAAGAAGAGTCCATCAATGCATGATCTGTGTCTAACTGAGCCTGATATGAGTCTCATTGAGTGCAACTATCAATCAGAGAGCTGATTTGACTGACACCTCAACCTGTTCACTGAAGCGTCTACCAAAACTCATCCAGATGAGCCCACATGTGTGGAGGAGAGAGGGAGGGTGAAATTCCCCATAAAAGGATGCCGAAGATCAACTCTAGATCTATCCATATCACCTCCTTCAGTCAAGTATTTGTCAGATCTATTCAATCTAGTTCAGATTTGACTGATTTCAATCAAATATGTTGAGAATTCACTGATCTAGGATTTTGGATTTGCTCCATTATTCATCAATTTATTAATTAAAATAATCAATAATTGATTTTTTGGGGTTTTCTGACCTGAGTGATGGAAAATCACTCAAAACCTAAAAAAAGTGGGTCCATGGGTTTACATGGTGCTCTTAGCTTGAAAATGAGCACCTGCATGACTGAAACTGATTATTTGGGCCACTTTGATTACAAAACCAATTTTTCCAATTAAACTATTAACAAATAGCTTAAGTTTTGGAAGAATTAAATTTTAATAAAAAACACTGAAAAAATTAAAAAATTAAAAAATTGAAAAATTAAAAAATTGAAAAAACCTAGGGGGACTTAGACATGTTCATATGACTCGACCATGATGCCTAGCATGTTTATACGTTGACACATAGACTCTAATAACCTCAAAAGGCCTAAATGCCAAGCTAGCCACCCCAACTTTGGACGTATGGAGTGAAAAACTCAGAAATTATTAGTTGTTTATTCAACAACCAGTAATAACCAAGGGAAAAAACACCATGGGCTGATCGGATTGACAGATAAAGTCTGAGAGACCGAGTCTTTTACAAACACTATCATGCTAGAAAATTTATTACAATTCCCCCATGGGGGTATGAACATGTTATATAATACAACAAATTTTTTCAGAAGCAAGACTGAAGGTCTTTTGAAGTCCGAACAAGTTATCCTTGTCCGGTTCACTAGGATCACTTGATAAAAAACCACTAAGTACAACTTAGGTGGTAACAGTGAGTCCATCAAGACTACCAAGTTGCGAACATCTTGGGAGGCAGCTTCAGTCAGAAGACCTATGACTGCTCGATACTTAGCAATATTGTTGGTAGCGGGACCAATACAAACCGCTCCTGAACTGACCAAATCATAAGACGGGGAATAGAGAACCCAAGCAGCTGATGCAAGATTCAAGGTGTGGTGGCAAGCACCATCAATGAAGCCGTAGAAATCCATCTGCTCTGCACAACCAAAACATGGTAAAACTGATACGGACACAAAACTCAAAACCATATTGAAAATACTTAAGCACACTAAAAGTCAAGTAATGTACATATATACAAGATACTATCCAAGAGAGATCTAGGCATAGTACCTCTTCAGGTACAACCCATTGCGAGGTTGTCCTAAGGGGATTCCACCATAGTCCATGAGTTCGTAGGCCCCTTTCTCTAAAATTCTGGGAATGATGAAAGGACCATACCACATGGATTCGAACTTCCCTTTCCCTAGTTTGTCATATCTCTAATCATAAGTCAAAACTAGGTCACCCTCGTTAAAGGCACGAGGTTGGACAAACTTTTCATACTGCGCCTTGATGCATTTCTTGTGTGCCTCATTAGCTAAGGCAACATCTCTTCTAGTTTCTTCAAGGTTGTTCAAGTATAGAAATCTCTCTTCCTCTAAAAAAGTGTCTGAGAGAAGTTCGACGATAAGTTTTAAGGATGGAATCTGACATTGAATTGGCAAGATAACTTCTAGTCCATAGACAAGCTAGAAAGGTGTGAAACCAGTAGTTATTTTTACCAAAGTACTGTAAGCCCAAAGAGAGGAGAAAAGGATATGGTGCCAGTTGGATTTATGGTCTCCAACCATCCGACGAAGCATCGTTTTCAAAAATTTGTTAATGGCCTCGACCTAACCATTAGCTTGCGGATAATAGGGCGTAGAGTTTTCATGACGAAAACCTAGCTCGACACTTAGTTCCTCCATCATTTTATTACAGAAATGTGATCTGTGATCAGTAACTATGTACTGCGAGACTCCGAATCTCACTATCACATGATTGAACAGGAAGAGAGCGGTAGCCTCACCATCCTTTGCATATGTAGGCATGGCCTCAACCCATTTTGTAAAATAGTCAACGACTACAATGATGTAACCATGCCCCTCGGCTGAGGTAGGCTTACAATGCATATAATCAATCCCCAATTTGGAGAATGGGCCAACGACAATGATGGGGTGTAACGGAGCAGGATGAGTGCGCTTTTTCGGATAAAAATGTTGACAGGGTGGACATTTCTTAACAACCTCGTGACAATCTTTAAATACTGAAGGCCAGAAATAGCCAACGTGGAGGATTTTATGGGCTGTATCCATCCTAGATAGATGAACACCACATGCTCCAGAGTGGCAATCATTCAAAACTTGTTCAGCTGCCTCGTGGGTAAGGCATCGTTGGAGAACAAAATCGATACCACGTCTATACAAAGTGTCATTTAAGATGAGGTAGTATTTTGCGTGGTGATGGATACATCGGCTATTATCATGGGATAGAGTAGGCTGAAACCTTTGTGTCTGGAGATAAATGAGAAAATATGCATACCATGGGTCAGTAGTGCTTATTAGGAACAGGAAATCATCCGGGAATGAATCACTGGGCTCAGATTCCATCGAAGCATAGGGCACACATGAGCTCGGCAAAGACCAAGGATTTCTTTGATGTAGATTTTGCAAATTCCAGATCAAACTCTTGTAGGATGACTATCCATCGGAAGTACTTGCCCCCGAGCACCTGACGAGTCAGGATGTAATACACAGGGTTCTAGTCTGCCAATACGGTGGTTGTGCGAACCAAAATGTAGTGACGAAATTTCTGAACAGCAATGATTGTGGCCAATGCTAATTTCTCCATGCATGAATATCGAGTTTTGGAATCCATGAGATTCTTACTAGCATAGTAGATCACGTGCTCCTGACCGTTGGGATTCTCCTGCACCAAAACCATGGCGATGGTAGTAGTGGAGGAAGCAATGTATAAGAGAAAATCCTTTGAATAATCTGGAGGGTGAATCATGGGTGAATGAGTCAGAGCGTGTTTGAGATTATCAAAGGCTCATTGGGCTTGGTCATCCCAAAAGAATGGGGTGCCCTTCTTAAGGAGACGCATATAACCATGTGTTTTCTCTGCAAAATTGTACACAAAACGACGAAGGAAGTTTGCCTTCCCTTGCCAAATTTGGAGTTCTAGAAGGTTGGTTGGGGTTGGTAGAGCTAAAATAGTGGTAATTTTTAATGGATCTATCTAGATTCCATCCTTACAAACCACAAAACCTAACAGGCGTCCCATCTCAACGAAAAAAACACATTTATGAGGATTGAGCCGTATGTTATAATGACGACATCTCAGGAAAATGTCTCTAAGTTGACTAGGGTGGTCCTCTTGTCACTGTGAATGAGCTGGGAGGTCGTCAAGGTATGGTACAACAATATGTTTTATATCGTGAAATGCATAGGACATAGCACATTGGAAAGTGGCTCCAACATTTTTAAGGCTGAATGATAACTTCCTATATGCAAAGGTTCCCTATGGGAAAATGAATGCTGTCTTGTGTTGATCGGTGGGTAAAATCTCAATCTGATTGTAACCTGAAAAGCCATCCATGAATGAGAAGATGACACTTCTGGCACAGTTGTCGATAATCTGGTCGATATGCGGAGTGGGAAAGGTATCTTTGGGACAAGCTTTGTTCAAATATCTGAAATCAATGTAGACTCTAATGGTGCCCTGCTTTTTATTGACAGGGACGATGTTCGATACCCATTCTATCAGGGGTACGGGATAAATAAACCCTTCTTTGAGAAGTTTCTCTATTTCAGCTTTGATAGCTATGGCTTTCTGTGGATAGACTTGCCTTAGTTTTTTCCTGACAGGTATAGCAGTGGGATAGGTTTTTATTTTGTGGACCACAATGGATGGGTCTATCCCCAACATTTCTTCGTAAGACCAGGAAAAAACATCACGAAATTCTTTGAAAAGTGCTATGTATGCTTCAGATTATTCTGCTGAGCAGTTCTGCCCAACATGAACATGCTCAAGGGTTCCAAGCTTGGCTGATATGTCAATTGGATTTTTTTGAGTAATGTTGCATAGGTTTCCTTCAGAATTTGTGTTCTGCAACAATATAGGAGTTTGAGGTGTGTTGACAATATCAGTGGAAAAAAGGGATGCAAAATCATGGTCTACTGAACTGGTGTTGGGGAGGAACGAGGATCTACCCATATAGGCTCATTCATACTCATGATCTCCATAATGGACTCATCGGAAGGAAAAGTTTGGGAGAGATAAGCCAGAATAGGAAGAGAGGGTTCTAACCAGTAGGGTAGGTGGTAAGGGTCCGAAGTCACCAGATGAAGTTCATCGGTGTGGTCATCAGAAAGGTTTTGGATAACGTTGTAAATTTCTTCATGCGGACTCAACGAGGTGGACTCAACAATTTTTTACCCTTTAGATCATAATCAAATGACGAAATCATATTTACCATCACTGTGTCTGTGTTAGGAGGGTTTGAGGGAAAAATCCCCATAAGGGATGAATCCTTCAACATGCCTACACTAATCGACTGGTAAGGAGGAGGGGACTGGCCTAACATAGGGATGTTATTATCCGTAGAGGTAGTAACATCTGGCATACATAAATCGATTTGGTTAATTGTAACAATTCTCCCTAGATGCAGAAATTGGACAGTTCAAAATATTGTCGAAGCGACAGTAGTCATGGCGTAAAACCAATTTATTCCTAAAAGGAGGTTGTAATCTAGCGGGGCATCTACTACTTCCACTTGAATAGAAACAAGTTTACCCCCAAGCTCAATTGAAAGGGCTGTTATGAGACCATGGGAATGGAAACCTCGTCCATCAAAGGATTTCAGAGTCGTAGGTGATGTTACAAGCTCGGGAGAGCCAATAGCTTTCCAACAAGACAGGGACAAAACCGAAGTTGAAGCTCCTTCGTCTAAGATAGTTCTAAAGACCTTCTTTTTGACTACTTTTGTTATGATTTGGAAAGCGAATTTGTGAGGTAGTCTAGATTTATAGTTCTCGACATTGAAATGAATCAAATTAGTATTGTTTGGGTCTAAAGCTCCTAACGCAATTAACAAGTTATTGCGCTGTGTAGGACAAATTTGGAGTACTTCCAAGGTAGACATTGCACATGGTGCCTGAGCAAGATCTTCAATGACATTATAAAATTGAGCATCTTGGCACCATATTGGGAATTAGGATTAAAAACAACCTTCCTAAGAGTACTCTTGGGTGGACGCAAAACCATGTCGAGATTAGGTTTCTCAATGGTGAGGGGAACAGTAGACGAGGACTCAAGAGAACCGGTAGAGGGAGCTTTTCCTGAAGAACAATTGTCTTCTTTCTTATCTGCGGGTTTGTCATAGCTCTGACTTCAAGTTTGGAAACTAATAGTGTCTGAGGACATCATGCGAATTTTCTTTGAAGAACTAGAGTTTCCCTGATTAGACATGTGGTCTATCAGCTATTGTTGAGAGGGAAAAGGATCTGTGAGAACTGCTGGCGCAGGAATAGTTTTTAAGAATTGGGTGATTTCGTCACAACGAGGACACTCTTTCATGAAATGGTCACCTCCGCATAGCAGACATGGATATTTTTCTTTTCTTTTTCCTTTATCGTTCTCGTTGATGGTTGGTTTTGGATTCTCCTGTTGGTTTCCAGATTTTTTGTTTTTATCTTTACCTTTCTTTTTGTTGTTGCCAGGCGTTTGAATGCTCTGAATGGAATTTACCTTGATGGAAACCTTGGGAGTTGAAGGAGTAGGGGTGGAAGTTTGGGGTTGCTTGGCAGGTTTTGCTGTCGATGGGGACTGGATTGGACCAACAATCCCATCAACAGGGGTTTCTGCTGGTGGCTAGGTAGGATCGGTGCTTGGGCGAGGAGCTTGAGGGATCAAGTCATACAATGTTCCAAACTGGGAATAGACCAAGTCCAGATATTGGGCTCGACTAATGGCTTTCTCTTCAGTAACGACACCACCCGTAGCCACATCTCGGGTGATTGGAGGCAACAAATATTTAGTAAACCAATCAACTAACAACTGATCTAGGATAGGGGCCTTAATAAGTCTTCTCCACAGTCTCCACTCATGTATATGATCGGATATGTGGGTGGAGGTGTTCTGTCATAGAGAATTTAAGAGATATGTACCCATTTCATAACGGATAGGAAGCTGAAAGTGTGTAAGAAACACAGTTGCCAACGAGCCAAAATCCACAAACAAATGTTGCGGAAGTTCTATGTACCATTTCGCAGCAGTACCTGTCAAAGTTCGTTGGAAGAGTCTTAAACAAACTGAATCATCCATAAGGGAGTTCGAAGAACACCACAAATGGAATGTCATGACATGGTTTTTCAGATCATCTCCCTGCTTCCCATCGAACGTTGGAATGTCCGATGGTAACTTTACCGGAATGGGAGGCCACGAGGGGTTATGTCGAATGGGATCATTAATCAACTTGGACAAATCAGGCAAGTCCAAAGTTGCTATGAAAAAGGTAACTGGCAATTAGGTTGCACATACTGGTAGTATTGATAGGGCATATAAGTACTAGTAGGACTATAAATAGACTGATAGACAGGGTGTTGTGATGAAGAACCACCGGAAGATCCACTCACGGGGGGTTGATTTCTGGGATCAGGACCGTTAGGACCACTGGAGCCTCCAGGAGGAGGACCCCTAGGGCCTCCAGGACCACCTGGACCACTAGGAGGAGGACCACCAGACCCTCCGGGACCCTTGGGAGGTAAACCTCTAGAGCCTCCGAAACCACCAGGAGGAGGGCCACCAAACCCTCCGGGACCATTAGGAGGGAAGCCACCTGGCCCCCTAGGACCACCAGTATCATTAGGACCATAAGGAGGAAAGCCACCAGACCCTCTAGGACCAATAGGCCCCCAAAGGGGAGGACCTCCATAAGGTGGTCCTATGACACCCCCCGCAGTATGTATAGGTATCCCTCCCATAGCTGGCATGTAGGACCAGTTAGGTTGTCTCGATGGCATGAAAGTATTATGAGGATATGGAATTGCAGCATAAGGCATTCCTGTAGGGTTAGGTTGGTAATTAATGCTTCCTACAGGGACTTGATTTGCTGTGTAACCATACCCCCAAGAGGTTTGATGGGTTACAGGTTGTGCCCCCAAGGACTGACCTGAATTGGATTGGGGGTTAACCGCATTTGTGTGGGTAGGGGGGACATAAATTGTAGATTTCTCTATACTAGAGGTTTTTCCATGACTAGCTACAATTCTAGTGACATATAACGTAGGTCGTGCCGGGGGTTCCCCCCGGCACTAGAAGGTATTGATGAAACAAGAATTGAATGTTGTGCCCCAGGTGCGGAAGACCCAGGAGGATTTGAAACAGACATAATATGGGAGATGGTGGGGTTGGTAGTTTGACCTGGATTATGTGGAGTCACAGTGTGATCTAGAATAGGTTCAATGGGTCTCATAGAATCAACAAGTGAGTGATATCCCACAGGAAAAACTGTTGAATGAGGTGGTGGTGTACCCAATCTGCTATCTATTTTCTTCTTAATTTCTTGTGCACGGAGAATAGTTGCCTGGTATTGTCTACGTTCTTCTTCATTTGGTGAAACTTCTTCAGAAGTGGTTAAATGGTTTCCAAACAAAGCAATGGACTGTCCTATAGAGGTATCCCAAAATGGAACATTGGGACCATAATCTTGATGGGTAGTATCATCAATATGACCTTCTATGGGAGAATTGAATGAAGTATTACCCCTAGAAGGTTGTTGGAACAAGGGAGGCGCGTGCGAAGGATATGGATCTCCGCTTTCTGCAACCACATTTTCTCCCACTTGGGAGTTGGTAGCAGCTCCTTGGTCGATAGCTTCCATAGGATTTTCTCCTGGAACAGGAATGAAATCAGGTGGCAAGTCCCGTACTATTCTGGACTATCTTAATTTAGCCAGGTTGTACAGTTCCTATCTAACCTAGGGTCTCAAAACTAGAAAACATACCAAAAATTTCCCTACTCAAGCTATAGGTCAAACAAGCAGACTTAAATGATAGGAGTTCAGATAGTCAGGTCTCTCACCAGGATTGTCAAGAAGGTGCCACTCGCGATATACCTCAAGGGTACGTGCGTAGTAATCTCCCCGAATGCTATTTTTGGTGTATGGCTCCAAGAAAGATGGCCAAAGGGATTCTCTCAAATAGATAAGGTATCCTAGTGGGGTCTCCCGATATACGCAAGGTACGTGGGAGCTTAAATTGGTAGTAGTATTACCGTTCGTGGTATGCCTACCTACGTAAGGGAAAAAGAGTATTTTATTTTCGTTTTGAAAACCAAAAATTCCCAAACAACTACTTTGAACAAATCAAATCCAAAGACAAGCAACACATTCCAAACTTATTTTTCTTTTTGAAAGAAATCAAAGGGGTAAGAGTCTCTTTTCCTAAAAGAAAAACAACAAGCATTCTACATGCATATGCGCTCTATTTATTTTTTATTTTTCTGAAAACATAGATAGATCTAACTTAAAACTACACTATTTTTTCTTTTGATGAGATAGTACTAATACAAGAGAGACAAAAGAATAAAGAGAACCTGAAAGCTTGTGAGGCTAATCAGAGATCCAGTGCCCTATGCTTAGTAATGATAATGACCTAATCTCAATCAAAAAAATTTCTTTTTAAAAGAAAAAAAGAAGTCCTCTATGGAAAAAATGAAATCAAGATGCTAAGCAAGTGGTTTTTCTTTTAGTCTTTATAAAAGATACGAAAAGAGAACCAACTGAAACCTAAGCTTTCAAAAATTCCTTTCAAAATCAAAACCAACAGGTGTGAAAGAAAATGAATAATCAACAAGCCTAATCTAGCTTTTGAATTCTTCAATCAAACCAATTTTACCATAAAATTTTCAACCATGAGCATACAAATTCTAACACACAAGCCTGGTAGTGCACGACTGAAAGCAAAGAAAATCCAACTTTTTGTAAAAAATCGCAAAAAACTAGTTCTGGAACAAGGACTACCTGGCATTGCGTTGGAGGGGTCTTGACAGAGCGGTTCTGGATGAGCACCTCTTCTGGATAAAGGGACTTAGGCGGTGGCATCACTTATGGATAACAGAGTTCAAGCGGTGGCACCGCTTGTTGCCAACAACACATGTGCAGTTCTCTGAATAGATCCAAAACACAAGGATAATGAGAAATCAAGTTAAAAAATGATCAAATCATGGTAAATATTGATGAATTAACAGTAAAAAAGAGCATATAAAGTTGAAATAGTTTAGATCTGAACATATGTGAAAGTTTCAAACCAAAATTCACTAAGTCAGATGGCATATCTAACTGAAGAGAGTTGGATATGGAGCCTGGATTCGGACAAGGGTTCAAGGACTGAGGAAGATCATAGCAATTGAAATCTGCTTTGTTCCCCAGCGGAGTCACCAGATTTGTTATCAGGAATATTGCACCTTCTGCGGATAGAAGCTGTTTCTTTGGTCTGAATGGTTCAGATCTAGAACAAATGAGTCAATGAGAAAGGATATGGACCTTCCCTGAATATTGTAAACACCTGGAATATTGATTTGATCACGAACCTGTGTACTTGCAAACATGTCAAACAAACAAGCACATCAAAGCTACCAGAAAATCATCTACACATCCATACTAGTGACTAAGGAATCTAGTAACATATACATGCAAAATCAAAACAATAGATATGTGGGACAGAAATCAGCTTTGCATTAAGAATGAATGAAGAAGCTTACAACCATTGCCTTAGTGTTGAAAAAATCCTCCACAAGACAAACACTTCATCCCCAAAAGCTCCAACTTACTCTCTTGTGCTCTCCAATGATTTGGAATAGGTAGTCAATTCAAAAACATAACAATACCTTTCAGTTCTCCCCCTCAACTATGGATATGAGCTTGTATTTATAAGGCTCAATGGATAGGGATAGTTGAGAGAATTGTGGGTGAGGTGGCTCCAAGATCCTACCAAAGGGGATCTCAAGCTCAAACTAACCCATATTGATAGGGATAAGGGAGGACACAAGGCTCATGATATAGAAGCCTTGAGAAACTTCTCTTTTTCCCATTTTACCCAGGGTATCGCTTTTGTTCCCTTATGATAGAGCGATTTAGGTGAGAACTTCTTTAAGAACAAAACCTATAGGCGGTGGCACCACTTCTCTAGTACAGGACACAGGCGGTGATGAAGAAGGTCCTTCTCATCAACCAAAGGGTAAGCGCGATGCTAGGATTTTTCAAGTAGAATTAACATCCAGAGCAAGTTTCCACTCCAAGTTTTGGGATTAAGGGCAAACATAGGGGTTAAGGATCTCATCACATGATGGTGACAGGATTTAGGTATAATAGCTAAAGAAGTTGGAAATCCAAAGTTTGCAGTTTTGTTTGGTGGGGAGCCTAACATTGATGCTTGGATTGGATTTGAGTACTTAAAGTGGAAAAAGATGAAATTTAAGTTAGAGTTGAAGATATAGCAACAACCAGAAGTCAAGCATCTTTTAGAGGCTTTAGTTCCTCCTGATCCCACTCTATAGCTTGTAGAAACTTCTTTTTTCCCTTGAGCCTACTCATAAGTTTGCAGATACCTATATGATCTTGTTCACAAATACTATAGATTTCAATGTTATTAAGAGGACACTCTTTCATAGAGCATTTTTTACGGCACTTAGGACATAAAATGGCCATAGTATTTTCTATCTCTACATGTTTTTGCTTGATCTAAAAAGTGTTAATAGGAGATTCTAAAGAACTTAGAATGCTTGTTTTGAAACTACCTAACAAATTAACAATTTAAGCCTGTGTGAATTTTCAAGTGGTCGACCTCGTAACTCTTGGTATCTCCTCTCGAATGATCTTCCTTGATTTAGTTGTCCCTTTTGAATATCTCCTACAGAGTTCACAAATCCTATCAAAGTTAGTTTTTTAAATGCCACCCTCCCCCATAAGGTTCAAAATGTCGACATATTCCTCTTTTAAGAGTCAAATTAGAATTGTCCTTTGAGTTTCTTTATCCCAATTATTATGTATGTATCTTTGCAAGTTATATTGAAATATTTATACATAATATTATATACTTTAATTTCCTCATTGAGACATATTAAAGATCTTGTTCTAAAGGTCTTTAGCACTGCATTAGTCTTAGTGCTTCTCCAAGAAAGATTGCTTCATTTATTCCCCTGTATGAATGGTATGACCTCCAAGTTCCATGAAACATCTTAGTGTTGCATTCTTTAACGTTGCAGGAAAAAAATTCAACTTTTGTGCATAAAAAAAAACATAACTACGAGACAAGACAACAAATTCAAAAAGAAAAGTGTTGGGGTCCTCAAAAGACAAACCATGGAAAGTGGGCAGAGTTGAAAGAGGGATATTCTTCATTGGTGCTTCTTATTTGATGTTCCCAATGGGGAAATCAAATGTGACATTGGACCTAGTAGCTTCCTCATTATCTACCATAGTTTCTTTTGATCGTTATGAAGTTTCTCAAAAGTGAGGGTCCCCATCAACTCTTGATTCTTGTGAAGGAGGAGATTCTTTTGGCGCTTGGACATGATTATATCTAGCTTAAAACTCTAAATCACTATTCTCAATGTAACACCTCGGTTTTGACCCCGACTGCATTAAATGTATATAATGTATATATTGTAATTAATCATGGTGTGGAGCTAAAGGAAAAAGCCCCACCATTGATTTATCGTTTTATGTTTCGACGATTAAAATCGATGCCGATGGTATTTTGTGCTAGCCAAGCACATTATAATTATGGGATACCATGTACATATGCAATTTAATTAAAATACCCACAACCAGCTATGCCAATGCAACAATAATGAGACGAGGGCATGATTCCTAAGGATAGGGGGGGGGAATATTCAAACCTTTGGGGCCAATGGGGAAAATCCAAATGTTAGCAAACAAACCCAAGAGAGTGGGAAACTACTTTCCTTGTCTTATTCATGAACCAATTTAATTCCCATGGGTTAGTTTGGCAGTTATTGCCTTGGGGAAACGTATGCATGGGTAGCCGTCAGTTCTGGCAGAGTTGCCAGTCCTTGACCTCATGCATGCCCAAAGAAGGGGGGGATCGTATTTCAGTCCCTCACATGGGTAGAAAACCCATTATTCCACATTCACGCAGGGGAGTTGGATAGAGGTAGTCGCAGAGGGAGTCACAGCTCACTACTCACGCAGGAGAAATTCCTTATGTGCTCATGCGCGGGCAGACAATTGTTGGATGCACTCATGTGGTTAAGATTATTCCCATTTTTGGTTGCTGTGTGTTTTCCCTCACGAGGGCAATCGTTCTCTGCAATTTCTTCAAGCAAGAATTCGTTTTGGTGAAGCCAGTGTGTGGGAGGAGAGACCAATGATTTTCTGGGTGATTGAGTTCGTTTTGGCCATGTTAGGGCCAAAACGTCCCTGGGAAATTGAATTTTCTATTAGGGGTTGTTCTTACCGTTCTTGGTAATTTGTTTTGGTTGCCAAACTATTTTCCCCAATCCAGAACTGTGTATCTTGCTGTGTATGCCTCTGCTATTCTGATTTGAGCTGTTTTTGAAGTGGAAATGGGGTCTGAGATAGCTTGATAAACCTAGTGGAAGAAGGAACCTCACAGATAGACCTAAAGGGTTGGATTTCTTCTTTGCACACCCTGAATAGCACTAGAAGGGAAGGCATGGCCTGAGGGACTGTGTAGCAGATAAGGGGATGCTTCCTTGTGTTGGGTGTGTGGATGTTTTAGAAGTCAGGCTAGATTTGGTGTAGATTTCCATGGCTCTTGATTGAGCTCACTAGCTTAGCATTCAACCTTTCCAGCTCCTGTATATCCTGTTAAACCCGACTGTGTTGTCTTGGCTGAGTTTTGTGTATACTTGGCTATGTGTGAGCCTACTAGTGTTCCCTTATTCCTTGTGGAAATAATGCCCAGCTCAGGGGTGGCAGTGTTGCTGAGATATTGATGAGCACACTGGCCTATGGTTGGGTGGAACGTTGCAGTGACGTAGCTGGTTGCAGGAAAACTCTTTCTCAATATAAGTATCTTATTGTGTTTAACCTTTGCAATTGTATTTGTTTGATAAATTACTATGAACATGTTGAATGCTTGAGTGTGAATGGCATGTATTGCTTCCGTTGTTTAATAAATTAGACGTCTGCATATGTATTTTATTTCATTTCATTTTATATTGTGTTCATAGGGCTTAGTTTTCTCAGGTTGATAACATCATCATCATGTTAGTCGCGTCCTCTTTGCCGAGTAGAGGGGTGGGGACGTGACACTCAAGATGTCCAATAATCATATTTTTTGTAATTATCTATGTGATGGGATGATCCTATAGTCCATCTAATGTAGATGTTGACTATGATGCAAAATCACTCAAAGTTTCACGTTCATGAATATTTGACCTTCCCCTTTCTTGTCTACCTCTTCCTCATCTACCTGCATAATCGTTAGCAGTGGGGGTGGCTCTTCCTCATCTACCTGCATAATTGTTAGCAGTGGGGGTGGCTCTTGCTGCACCACGTAATATTCTTATACGATTCATGAATTCTACATGCCTTCGATATAGCGTTGTGAGGACTCACCACTAAGATTTAAGGGTTAATGTGTAGGTTCTTACCTATTTTCTTACCATACCCTTTTACCTTGCACTTAAGCCACTTTATGAATGCAACAAGAAAGAAAATATTACGAAAATAAACACCAAATTATGCTATTGCACCTCGACAACTTCTCCTTCAACAACATCAAAATGTTCATGAAATTATTTGTTCTTATTTATAACACTTAATTCATCAATCACTATATGTCAAACCGAGATAATTTGTTCATTTAAAAGTTGCCACGCACAACCTATGTAGGTAACAAAGCCAATTTACCATTTATTTTTGAAACTAATCAAATTGACAAGAGACTCACTCCAAAATTTTTTTAGAAATAAAATGAATGTACTCAGTCACATCAACTTGATTCCAGTATCTAGTTTTTCCAAACAAGGTTGAATATAGAATCCTGTCCTCAGTTCATTATGAGAGTTTTGCAATCTAAGTATTGAAAGGCAGACGACCTAATCACGTCATGTTAAGAAGTAAGTTATGGTTTTCTCACACAATCTTAACACAAAACCTATCTCCTAAGTCACTGTGAAAGCTTTTGGAATCACACTACAAGAAATGAAAGAAATCCACGCTATAGGATTAAAAGGAAAATTTGTGATCACGTTCACACTCAAATATATAAAATCACTAGCATCTAACAATTCAAATAATGATTCATAATACCTAGTTTAAATCTAATATATAACACACCATTTAATTGCAAAAGAAATGAAATTATACTAAATACATTGTACATGGTCTTTGTAAAGGGGGCCCTTCCTTCCCTTGATCATGCTGCAACCAAACTGAATCACAGTTGTGCTTAACCAAATAAACACATGCTAGACATAGAGTGACATGGAAACTTTGTTAATGCTGGAGCAAAGTCATCGAGACATATTTATGTTCTCAATTCATACTATGACTCGACTACCCTTCTCTTTGATGAGATAAGCATATTTGTACAAAATGAAAGTACTTCGGATAAGTCCATGGATTCGTCCCTATCTCTAACAACTTAACAAAATTGTAGCAATAATTGATGATAACGATCTTCCTTTGACTAAATTAGTTCACGGTCTAAGCCATGTGGCACATGGCAGGTTATTGGTCTCGATCCTTCTCATATTTGATAAAATGGTTCTTCTCTGTAATAAGCAAATTCATAGCATAAGATTTATATGAATCCCATAAAATATTGAAACCATCTTCCTCTTTGTGTTGTTGACTCGCTCAACCCATTGGATCAACAACCTCTTCTAATTTTAGAGGATTTGTAGCCTGATTGTTCAAAATCTATGCTTATCCAAAACCTATAGTCAAAACTGATAAAGATAATCACAAGACACACATTCCTTCTATAATTCGTCTAGAATACACAAAACACAATCAATAAATACCTAGGGTCAAAACTGCACCAGTGACTCCAAAGGAATGCTTGATTGCAAGTGAAATGGGCAAAATGATGTGAAAAAGTAAGGAAATTATAACAAAATGGTCATATCCAACCCCCAACATAGTATTTTCTTGAATTCCCACCTGTTTCTGTTGGATCAATGAAAGACAAAGATTTCGATGAGAATATTGTGCACAAGTTAGAAGCGACTTTGACAAAAAATCATAAGACATTTGGAGAACTTGGACTTGGAAGGGATAATGCTTCTATGGAGGAAGTCCACAGTGGGTGTGTATTTGGTCATGAATAACTTTTATAATGATGTTTACATGCATTTTGCTTTCAAGACAATTTGTTAAATGATGCAATGATACGTTTAGTAGGACTAAATTAGACCATACATGCAATAAGCATATTTTTGAAAAAGACTTTAATTTTTTGGTTTGGATTTGCAATGCATTTGTGTATAAATCCTAAACTCTTTCCTAAATTCTTTGTACTCTCGATTGTATGGATTGCCAATAACCCTGTCATATATAAACATATACTTATTTTTGTAATATAAAAAATAAATAAAATAAATTTAGGAATTAAATTACACACACAAAGAGGGAGAGAGAAATTTATCATCACTTGGAATTATGTCAAAGAGCTATTGCAGAAGCTCTAGGGTTAGGTTTCCCATTCCTAGGTCTATTTCATATTCTCTCACACCTGCTTTGCTGACGATGGATCTGAGAACATGGGGATTGGTGAGAATGTGATGTTGTCGACTCTTATGATGCCCCGTATAAAAGACGACCAAATCGCCCCGCTTTTCCACCGGAATTTTCAATAAAACTGGTCAAAATTGTCGCAGAATATTGTTATTTCAATAATTATGTAATTTCAACAATGGAAATTACATGTTCTAAACTAAATGACTGATTTTAAAATGACCTAGATCATTTAAATTGTAATTTGAGCACTCCAAACTGTAATTTTCATGAATTTTCTCTACCAGATTTCGACAGGTCGGGGGCGATTTAGTTGTCCCGTATACTGCTCCCTCTTGTGAAGCTTTATCTTCGAAATGTATTTCTCTTTTGTCTTTGTAAAGGAGATGGATTTTGATTTGCTTCTTTTTTAAAGTTGGAGGAAGGATTGTTTACATCATAATGCGTTTTACATGTGACTGGGTTGAAGCTTATAAGCCTTGCGAAATGTGATTGAAGTGTGATGTAGAGGGAAGGAAAATCTCTTATCATTCTTAGTTAGTCTTATGAATGATTAACATTCATAGTTAAAGATGTACTTCCCATCTACTTAGTCATACGCCTCTAGTTATTTTGGCCAAATTTGCTCAAAAACTTGTTATATGAATTGATGCGATTTGAAACTCAACATTTATTTGAAGGCACAAGAGGATAAAATTGTTATTGTGTTTCTAAGCCTAAGATATATTGAACATGAGATTACATGGCCTTCATACATCGATGATAGTATGGGTTTAGGAGAGTGAAGACACAACGAGTTGTAACAGACCTCATGATTGAGCTATAATATTCCCAAGTTAGATATGGACAATGCTTCGTTGGCATCCCCAACTATTTCACTCCCAAGAGAAGAGTCAAGATTTGTTGGCATCTCTGCTCCTTTGGTTCTCCACAAATATCTATTGGTAGAAAATATGTTATCCCTCAGATCATGAGATAGATTTTGTGCTTCATCAGTGGTCCAAGTTATTGGCTCTCATACTAATCATGAATCTATTAGTTCATGATATATCTATTGGGTGTTCTTTTCTCTCTCACGCAAGCAATGGAGAGGGTCATTGGCATCTTCATAGAAAGAGATCCATTGTTTGTTGGTAAAATAACTACAAAGATCCATTGGAGCATAAGGTTTCACATCCATGGGCATTTGTTGTTGTTTTTTTTATACAGACAAAACTACAAATCAATTTACATAGCAAATATTTCGATCCATGTAACACCTCATTTTAACCTTATTTCCTGAACTATCACTTTCTGTTTGTATGTACTTATTGTGGAACTTCATCGGTTTGATGACACTGTGGACATAAGGATTTATTATTTGTGGAATCTATATGTATGTGTGTGATGTTAATATTATGAATTATAATCTTGTTTTGATTACGTCTCTAGCATGCAAATATAATAGATGATGGTACGTGGATACTGATTTAAAGTTATGTGTTGAATAAATGATTATGATGCCAAATGCATGGTACAAAATTAATACATTATTGTTTAGTATTAACAAAATATGTATAGATGTCGATGATTGCATGGCATTTTGTTATGAGACTAACCGACAGGTTTAGAAGAGCTAAGGGATAGTTGAACCCTACATAATGGAGTTACATAGATGGTATGATTTCCAAAAGGTATGGCATGAGAATGGATAGTTAATGTTATGTATGATTATTGTTATTATCATGATGTGTGGGAAGGTGTGAGATTTCAGGAAACTCAATGGCACAAATTGGTTATTTGATGACAAACCTAAGTACAACAATCATAACACAATCACTATGTCGATATAGAGAGTCCCTTGTTCCATTTGGGGGGTGGAAGCATTACCCACCATTTATCCCCGAAACCTGGAGTCATGGGAGGGATGTGTTAGGACACACTTCCCAAGGTGTGTGATGATGACTAGTGGGTTCCTACTAGGGAAGCTTGGTCGATGGAGTTAACACTTTCGCTTACGGGTTCTAACTGGAGTTAGGTTATGTAGTTGAAGCTCCAGGGTAGTTCAACAGAGGAAGGATAGGATGTGAAATTTAGTTGTGAATAAGATAGGAGGAAGTAGGCAGATAGGAATATTGTGGAAGTTTTAGAGGGGAACATAATTAATTATTTGTCGAAACCATTTGTTTGATTCTTGTGTTGTGTTTCAATATATTATGTTGGTGTCATAGCTTATTATGATATGAGTTAGTGACTAGACATTTCCAATTAATGTTTAAGAATTTGTCGATAGATAGTAACTAGTGCGATTATGTCTAATGTGTGGTCGAGTAGTATTGGTATACTTACACAAGTTATGTAAGCATTAGCTATGCTTACATATATCGTCTACGTATGTTGTGTGAATTGTCTAATGCATTATAAAAAAATATGGCTTGGATGCATAAGGTTGTGAATGATCACATTATAAATACTATTACCTATCTTAATTATGAAATGCTATTGTTACGTCAAGATTATAAATTAACTGCTAATTAATTGTGATTAAGGTTAGTTATTAATTATGGTCGATAATGTTAATGATGATTAATAATGATAATAAAAATTTGTTGTTAACTTAATTGTTGATTGAAGTGCTTGATCACTTAATGGTAAATAAGTATTAATGATCTTAATTGGTTCCAGATCCTGGTTTAATTAATAATAATGGTGTAATAATATTAATCAGATTATTATTAATTGATCTATTAATATAAACTGTGTATTAATAAGGTGATAATTAACTGATTAACAAATGTTAAACACCTGTTTTTTTTTTGAAACAGAAATGGTTATATTAAACGATAGTGGTTTAACCACTCTGAAGGACCACAGAGTTCAAATTCCCTTAAGGAAGCGACATACAAAACCAAGAACAACTTTTAGCCCTTGTGGAAGCGACAAATTTTAGAGCCTTGCGAAAGCGACAAACTCAAAACAGTATGAACAGACCAAGTTCCAAAATATACTAATCAAGTTTTACATAGTGCGAATATTAACATAATGACTAACATAAGCATGAAATCAAAATTAAGAGAATACAAGTTCAACGGGCTATTTCTCCATGTCGCGTTGAGGCTCCAGGGCGCACCTGCATTTCCAGTCTGGCCACTTTAAGCTCCAATCTTTTTACCTTGATTTCCAATTCTGCCAAGAATCGGATAAATGCCTATTCAGTCCTCTCGATCCCAAGCTCGAATTCCTTCCGGAGCTGAATTAAATCTTGGTCCACATTCTCAAGCCTACAACCACCCTCGAAATCCATATAATGTAGGAGGCGTTTCATTTTTTTCATCTTCCTCTTGATCTCTGTGATATCCTCTTCAACAACCATGTTAATCGGAGAGGAAGCAGAGGATTTGGATAGGGATTCCATGACTGCACAAAACAACACATAGCGAGCTAAACCAGAGGGAACGATTACCTTACAAATTATCCAACGCTGAGAGATCAATAACTAGCCACCACCTTTTAGTCATCATGCATCATGATGTGGATTGATGTGGTCGTATTGGATATCTTCATCAATTCAGAGCTGATGGTGGGCGAGAACAGAATGACGGAAGGTGAGACTGGGAGGGTACAACTCCAGATGAGCCAACCTTTAAAATCGTTTAAACCAACTCGTGGCACAATCCTTGCACCACACGGCAGTATTGCTTTCCAGATCGTGCCACAAGGAAGGATGGGACAAGCATTAACGGTGATGGTGAACCACGTGGTGGGATGCTCAATGAGCTTTGGAAGCCTTAAGCCCAAGGACATATGGAAGTGGGGGTTCACAATGCTAGGGGATAGAGCTCACACTCCTGCATCCATTGATATCCAGAATTCCCCGGTCCAAGGAGGAAGCGTGGTAAGCTGCTAAGTCAACGAGACTGTTTTTGCTCCTTAGAACATGGTAGGCTTCAAATTTCTGAAAGAAGGTGATGACGCTGTGGATTTTTTTTAGAATCTGTTGGATCTTCATATCCTTTGGGAGATTGCCCGAATTGAGAGCTTGGATAACCAGTCTAAAATCGCCTATCACCACTATGTCTTTGATGCCTTGATCCTTGGCGAGGATAAGACCCTTCCAGAGCACCATGGCCTCCACCATATTGTTTGATTCGATGCCCAACCCCCAGTAAAAGGATAATTCCTGATTTCCATCCAGGGAAAGAATTACCCTCCCCCCTGCCTCCCCAAACAAATGTTAATAATTTTGATTAGTGTTAATAAGATTACTATTAACTTGATTAATGCATATTAATTAAGTCTAAATTGTAACTAATGTTCATTGTTGAATATGGAATTAGTTAAATAAATTATAATTTGTACATGGGAAGAGAGAGAGTTAGTTCAATAATAAATAACTATTAACTAAGTATTAATTACAATTATATATTTTTATGTTCCAACACACTGATTAAATAATATTAAGAAAAAAATACCTTGTCTCAAATATCGTCAAAGTATCATCTTTATGTCCGAATTGTTGGTGAAGTAGAGTGTTATCTTAGAAATTAGGTGGACATATATTATTAAAATGATAAACTTATTATTCTTGGAAATTGTGTTGAATTTATGTTGAAATGGGACAGTAGATCCTTACGTAGTAAATGTAATAAATTTTGCATTGAATTGTACCCATAAGCATTAAATATATTTTATTAAAGGGAGTTGGGACATTGAATGCGAGGATAAGGGAGAAGGTCTCGAGGGGGAGAGTCGGTGAAGAAGAGGATGTAGGGAGGAAATGTGGAGGATCTGGGGGAGGATATTTTTGGGAAAAACAACAGAGGATGATTTTTTTTCACTGTGATGAGAAATACTTGAACTAGTTGGACTATACTCAGGTTTTGGGCTTGGGGGTCCAAGAACATAGTTCTTGGAGTTAAGAAATCGACGAGACTTGCTTAGTTGGTACGGTGGTAAACTAATTTGGTCGGTTGAGTTTTAATGATCTACAATTATTCTACAGTGGGGTTTTCAAGTAGCGCGAGATTGCAAGGACAAGGTTGAAAGGACGAATCCAACATGGGATAAACTATTAATCACAGGTATTCTTACTTAATGCTTCAAATTTTATGTTTTGAAAGAAAATTTGCATGAATATGCTTCAAAGAATATGTTGTTAATTGATTTATATTTGAAACTTTAAATTGGTTTATAACTGTAAAAAGCAACAAAACTCTATTTGTTTCATACTTGCACAAATAATTTACATGAACAAATTTGTTTTTAAACACAAAAACGAAACACGTTATCATATTAAGTTAGGACCAATCGACAAAATTCTTATTAATAAAACTAGGGACCTCGTTAGGTCCCTACAATCCATTAATATATAACATATATAACCGATATGTGCCATTTATGTTGATGGGCCTGAAGACATGGAGGTGGTTATTAGGACTAGGTTTTATGCAAGTAATCACTTTCATCCAATACCCATAAATTTATTTATTTATTTATTTTTTACCGCATAGTTCTTCATGGACTAGTTGAAGCGGTGGATTATAAGGGAGAATGACCTTACTAGTTCATCACCTATCTTCCACACACCCGATGAGTTGGTGAAAATTTGGAGGGTTGCACATGTGTTCAAGGATGATCTTCTCATATCTCTGTTTCCCAATCCTTCTAAGCGAGGTGGCCATCTCAGACTTGAGCATGATCATTCCCTAATCATTTATGGTTTAGTCTCAAAGGGAGTCTTTTATTGCATTCATAACGTTTGTCATAATGGTACAAATCATAAATCCATATAATGTGTAGGGATATATTGAGGCAAGGGGACTTAAGTTTCGTCCTAGAGGTGGAGGCTAAAGTAGTTCCTCTGGAGTCGGAGCTCATTCTTGAAGCACCCTCTTTCAAAAGTAACAAAAAGTGTGCGAGATGTAAAAAAGAAAGGTTAAAAATGGTGTTGGGTATTGATATTAGTATGGAGAGGGTAAAGGGTCACATGACCCAGGACCTAGTTGGGGGATTCTCTGGTAAAATTGTTAAACATGGATTCCTTGAGGTTGTGATTGGACTCGGGTTGTCGTAAATTAGTGGGATACATTCCTCACTTCCACCTTTTATGCCAGGGACAGATACGTTTTGATTTCAAATGTGTAAGGGATTTCGATTTAAATTTAAATTAGGATTGGTTGTGGCGTCCCTCTAGTATGGTGCTTAGGAGAGGGAAACCAAGATTTGACAGGTGTAGAGAACCTACAAATATACAACATGTATGGGTCTTTCTATTGGGACTATTGCTTGAGTTATGGAGTGAAGGGGTGTTGAGCTCTATTGGAGGCCAAATTGGTCGTTTCATAGAAATGGATGGAAACTTTTGGTTTTTGGATGATGAGAAAATGGAAAGGGTGTTGGTGCAAGTGGACATAGGGGATGGTTTACCAATTGAAATCAAAATCACTAAGGTAAATATGGTATTGGTACAAAGTTTGGACTATTAGAAGGTGTTGTTTCGTTGTTTAAAATTCCATGTAGTTGGGTTCCCGTGGAAAGAGTGCAGTGCACAAAGCCATAGCTAGAAATCAAGACAGAAAAGGTGGATAAGGAAACTTGAGGGTCGAAAGGTTTCATTAACAAAATTTTATGAGGATGCAGAAGGTATTAAGCAAAACACTCTAGAGGATGATAAATTTTTGGCATTGACTTCTTAGCAGATAATGTCTCAGCTCATGAAGGAGGTATCTCACTCAACATCAACTATGATTGAAGATCGTAAAGGTAAGGAAAGACCTTTACTGGACTTGATTCCTTTGAACGAAGTTTTGGAAGATGCACTTCCTCATGTAGTCTCGATTCATGGGGGAGTTTAGAAGTCAGTTCTTTAACATGTTTTGTTATTTCCTTTTAGATTTGACCTAAAGTTTGACAAGCTTGCAATTCTAACAAGTTCTCAGTTGTTGAATGGGGGGTTATATCTAGTTTAATGTGATCCATGTATTAATGTAAATGATTTCTAGGTCCTTCCTATGTTTTGATCTTACAAATTGTGTAACAAAAAATCCAATATTAAGGATGAAGGTGGAAGGGTTAAAGGTGGTTTAGTGATGGTATTCAAATTTTGTATGGTCAAGAGAAGTCTCATATTTAAAAAGTAAATTCCAAGGCCTCTAGGAGGGGAGGGAAGGCACAAAAATGACTGTCAAAGGGGTTCTTAGAGCAGATAATCCCCCGAACCTTGTCCAATCATGATATTTATGTCTTTTAATTTAAGGTTAGGGGGTTCCCTCAAAAGGTTGTTCATTTTTTACAAACATAATGTGATTTTTTTTTAAGAAACATTGTGTCTTGGGAAAAAAAATATGTTAAAAAAGTGGAATTTGTGTTATATTGATGTGTCCTTCCAAGCCCTGATGCCATGTAACACCCCATTTTTTACCCCAAGATGTAAATGTGTTGTAATTATCCAAAGGCTTTAAGCCATACTTATATTCTTTAGAAGACCATGGTTATTGCAAATGATATATAAGATTTAATATAAATATACCTAACAATTACAATCAAAGAAAGAAGAAAATGAGATGGGGGGCTATAATTCCATAAGTGGGGGAAGTGAGAGGGGCTAAGAGGCAACAACTCTAACTAATGATATAAACCTTCATTATTCTTTTTACCCAAAGTTCCTTAACCTTGTTGTGTCACTTGAATTAATTATGGGGTTACTTATTCTAAATGAGATTAAAAGGAGAAAAGGGATACTTTTGGAGAAGCCTCTTGTCAAGCCATAACCAAACATATATCTTGTGAGAAATTCATTTTGAAGAATATCATTTATTCACTCATTCATTCATTTTTTTCTGTCATGGAGAGGGTTGCATGTTGCCACTAAGGATGAAGGATAATTGGCCACTAAGTTTACCTTCACACTTGAGGAAGAACCCTAATAAGTTGGCATGTTTTACCCTGATAAACTGGTGCATTTGTTTTTGGTGGCATTGTTAGAGAGGCCTAGCCTATAACTAGACTACTTTGAATCCTATCATAGAGAATTCATGGATGACCTATGTTTGAGCGCTAGAAGGGGGTGGAGACAACCTAAGGGACTGCAGAGAAGAGAAGGAGGTTCAATCCCTTGTGTTTTATAGGATGAAGGGGAATGAGTGCAGGGGTGGGAAAAACTATGGAGGGGGATTTTTCGCATTTGGGTAGTGTGTGAATTCCTTTGGGTGGAATTAGTACCTTCGGGTTGGTGTGTCTGTGTTGAAGAAATGAAGCATAATTCGCCCCTTATGGACTGATAGCCCAATGTTGGGGGTGGAATTTGTAAAAGAAAGAGACGACTTAATAGAATTCCTACGGTTGGGAGGGACGTCATTCACTTGCAATTGGTTGGAGGAGAATAAAAAAGATAAGTGCTAAATGCATTTGAATACCATGGAATATATTTATGTTATGTGTTTGTTCAATTACTAAACTTGAATTATATATGTACATGATTTATTGAGCATGGTTTGAAATGCATTCATGGTAGAATAATCCAATAAAGTAAAATAGGTATTTGATTAATTTACACTTTTATTTAAAAGCATATCCTGTTGTAAAATTTTACAGTTTAACTGTTAAGAGAATGGAAATCTGAATTTTCGATTCATGGGAAAAATTTGTGTGTGGAATTGGACACACCATGGTCTCTATAGTGTATCAGAGCTCAAGGTTGCATCACCATGACTACATGGGTCATATTTGAACTCTATAGGATGAATTACAAGTTTCACATGAATTGTTTGACAAAATGTATGAGAGAAAATATTTGGCAAAAACAATTTTGAATTCTCCGTTGTTTAATTCAAGGCATTAATCGACAGATATAATGGTTGATTTATGGATTGGGTCTAGAGAGCAACCACAATGAAATTTTGATGTTTAAGCCGATTTTGTGAAAAATGGGGGGGAAATTACAGTTTGCAAGAAAACTATTTGACAAAATACTCGTATGAAAAAATTATGGTTATTGAATGCCAAATGTTGTTATTAGAACTAGTATGAGAGCTAGTGATAAAAATATGTAGGGGAAGAAATAAGGTTTCATAAATCTTGGACATAATTTGAACCATGGTAAAATATATTACAGTTTTGTTAATTGTTGAAAATTTACAAGTTCCGTTAACATACAAAAATTACTACTCTCGTTAGTCAATGGAAAAAATTTCCGATCAGAGGAAAGGCCAGCTGTAATTTCCGTTTGGCCATGTGTAAATTCGGGTAGCCATGATTTTTGGAAATATCCTAGATGTAAAATCATACTAGTTTCATGTTGCAAAAATTTAAAATTTAAGAAATTTTGAAAATTTGAAAATTTTAGGAAATTTTAATCTGGGCCCCATTAGCACGGCGTGGACAGAGGGATAACATGAAGGTGCCACGTGGAAAACAGAGTGTGACCTGGACAAGCCACGTGGAATCTCTGTATAGTTGGCATCATAGAGTGGGGTCAATTGTATAGGTGGTATCCATGTAGGATATACAAGGATCATTATATGATGAGGATCGTCCAGATTAAATAGGGCAAGTTGGATCCTTAGATTTGATCCATTCGTGCATAGGGAGGTGCTTTTACCTTATATTAAGATGGTCCTTTGAAAATGGATAGGATTGAATTGTGCATCTTTGATCATTAGATCATGACCATTCATGCAAAAGGAGATGATCATACCTTATAGAAAGGGGTATTTGCACAAACAAGTAAGGTTTAATTGTGCATGTTCCTTTGTTAAATCATGATTATTAGTGCAAAAGGAGATGATAGTACCTTATTCGAAGGGGTATTCACATGAAGGACTACAATTTAATCATGCATGTTACATCATTAGATCATGACCATTAGTGCAAATGGAGATTATCATACCTTATACAAAGGGGTATTCACATGAACAATTGAGATTTGATTGCAAATGTTCCATTATGGGATCATCTCCATTTGCACTAGAAAATGTGACTGTACCTTATCTTGATGGGTATCACCTCAAATGACCTAGATTTGACTGTTAAAATTGGATTGACAAATAAGATATCATCGTTGAAAAAGGATAATGTAGTATCGCAAATGGCCAGGATGGATAAATAAAGGCAATGGTTTCAATGTTTGGTTTTTAGATGCTGGAAATGGGAAAATGTCATTGATCTTATGCATCAGATTACAAAATCAAAGATTTATATAAAAAAAATGCCCATGCAGAGAAGATCCACAAGGGGGAAAGTCTCCTTAACCCCTTATCATATTCTTTTATAGATCTATGTAGTTGGTCCCCAAGATTAAGTACAACTACAGGAACAAAGCAAAATTGGGTAAAATTGCTACTTTTATTGAGTTGTAATTTTCAGCTCCAAGTTTAGAAATGGCAATGAGTGAAACCGTGAGAAAGAGTCTCAGTAGGAGGATAAATAATATAAATAAAATTTGAAATAGCTGGGTCATATATTCATAGAATTGGACAAAAAAATGGCTTATGGATATAATTTGACAAAATTGGCAAATTAATAATTTCCATAATTCTTTTATATGCATGAATTTTTTATTGAATTTTGGAAATAAAGTTTAACTAGTAGATTTGATGTATGAAAACATTTCAAATACTGGTTACAACAATATACTAGAGGTTATAGGTTACAGAGTTTCATTAAACAAAATAAAGAGAAAAACTGAAAAAGTAACATGGAAGAAGGGGAACTTCTACACAATGTGGGAGAAGAAGCGAGGGTCGAAATACCAATGTGGGAAATAAGGAAACAAAGTCTACGGGGAACAAAGATAAGTTTGAACCAATAGATCTAGTGGAAACCATGAGAAGCTTCAGGATGGATGCACATAGTTGTAGAGATGACAATGAAAGAATGTTGAAGAATCACAAACAACAAAATTAGTTGAATAACCAACTATTGCAGAGCTTGAATTTACTGCATAGGCAAACACAGGTTGGATCAACCTCTTTTCATGAGAAATAATATAGAGAACACTTCAGGAAGAGATACCATGAAAGATCAAGACACTCCAAGAGTGCTACCAGGAGTCCTAAACATTATATCTCACCACCTCATGCATCTCAAAAGTTCTACTCATCTAAAGAATCATGGAGAAACTTGTTGGAAAATGATAACTATAAAGGTCCTTTCTCATATTTTTGGTGTGAGTGTGATGAGAAGGAAGTAAGTCTTTGTCATTTGTATATTTATGTAAAAAAAGTGACTCTTTATAAAATAAAGTGTTTATGTTTTGTACTTTATAAAGTGGGTCACTTTAAGCAATGTATTTAATTATTAAAAATGAGTTTTAATGATGACCCTTGATTTTGTAATTAATTCTCAACCCTAGATTATGGTAGTTAGGGAAGGTAGTTTCAAATTTGAAGCATAAGACAAAGATAAAGGACAATGAAGGATACACTCACCATCAACAAAGGAAGAAGAAGGATGTGAAGAAGAAGGAATAGATACCCTAGTGAAAGTGGCACGATTTCTAGGAAGAGGAGCAACAACACATTTTCCAAGGCATCCAGAAGGTGACCATATAGATTCTAAGCAGATCGTACAACAACATGTGTGGGCATGAATCCCAAGGTAGTGAATGTAGAATTTAATGCAGTCTGTCAGTACAGTACAACATAGTTAATTATGGCATGAAAATCGAGACACGAAAGTACAACATTTATTCTAGGTTGTACGACACATGTGAGCAGGCCGTACCGTTGTTAGCTGGCACGATTTTCAAGGTCATTTGTTGTTGTTCCAGTTTAGTGAAATTTTGTCAGTGAGGGTGGAAGAAATAATTTTCTCGTGTTAATTTTTTTTGAGTACTCTTCTTTAATGAGAAATTCTTATTATTCTTCGAAATTGTGTTGAATTTATGTTGAAATCGGACAGTAGATCCTTACGTAGTAAATGTAATAAATTTTGCTTTGAATTATACCATAAGCATTAAATATATTTTATTAAAGGGAGTTGGGACATTGAATGTGATGATAAGGGAGAAGGTCTGGAGGGGGAGAGTCGGTGAAGAGGAGGATATAGGGAGGAAATGTGGAGGATATGGGGGAGGATCTTTTTGGAAAAAACAACAGAGGATGATTGTTTTTCAGTGTGATGGGAAATACTTGAATTGGTTGGACTGTACTTAGATTTTGGGCTCGGGGGTCCAAGAACATAGTTCTTGGAGCTAGGGAATCGGCGAGACTTGTTTAGTTGGTAGGGTGGTAAACTAATTTGGTCGGTTGAGTTTTAAGGATCTACAACTATTCTACAGTAGGGTTCTCTAGTTGCAGGAGCTTGCAAGGACGAATCCAACCTGGGACAAACTATTAATCACATGTATTCTTACTTAATGCGTCATATTTTATATTTTGAAAGAAAAATTGCATGAATATGCTTCAAAGAATATGTTGTTAATTGATTTATATTTGAAACTTTAAATTGATTTATAACTGTAAAAAGCAACAAAACTCTATTTTTTTTATACCCGCACAAAGATTTTACATGAACAAATTTGTTTTTAAACACAAAAAAAGAAACAGGTTATCATATTAAGTTAGGACCAATTGACAAAATTCTTATTAATAAAACTAGGGACCGCGTTAGGTCCCTACAATCCATTAATATATAACATATATAACCGATATGTGTCGTTTATGGTGATGGGACTGAAGACATGGAGGTGGTTCTTAGGCCTAGGTTTTATGCAAGTAAGCACTTTCATACAATACCCATAATTGTTTATTTATTTATTTTTTATCGTATAGTTCTTCATGGACTTGAAGTGGTGGATTATAGGGGAGAATGACCTTACTAGTTCATCACCTATCTTTCACACACCCGATGAGCTGGTGAAATTTTGGAGGGTTGCACATGCGTTCAAGGATGATCTTCTCATATCTTTGTTTCCTAATCCTTCTAAGCGAGGTGGTAGTCTCAGACTCGAGCATGATCATTCCTCAATCATTTATGGTTTAGTCTCAAATGGAGTCTTTTATTGCATTCATAAAGGTTGTCATAATGGTACAACTCATAAATCCACATCATGTGTAGGGATATCTTGAGGCAAGGGGACTTAAGTTTATTCCTAGAGGTGGAGGCTAAAGTTGTTCCTTTGGAGCTGAAGCTCATTCTTGAAGCACCCTCTTTCAAAAGTAAGAAAAAGTGTGTGAGATGTAAAAAAGAAAGGTTAAAAATGGCGTTGGGTATTGATATTAGTATGGAGAGGGTAAAGGGTCAGATGAACTAGGACCTAGTTGGGAGATTCTTTGGTAAAATTGTTAAAGAGGGATTCCTTGAGGTTATGATTGGATGTGGGATGGCGTAAATTAGTGGGATACATTCCTCACTTCCACCTTTTACGCCAGGGATGGATATGTTTTGATTTCAGATGTGTAAGGGATTTTGATTTAAATTTAAATTAGGATTGGTTGTGGTGCCCTCTAGTATGGTTCTTAGGAGAGGGAAACCAAGATTTGACTTGCATAGAGAACCTATGAATATACAACATTTATGTGTTCTTCTATTGGGACTATTGCTTGAGTTATGGAGTGAAGGGGTGTTGAGCTTTATTGGAGGCCAAATTGGTCGTTTCATAGAAATGGATGGAAACGTTTGGTCCTTCGATGATGAGAAAATGGCAAGGGTGCTGGTGCAAGTGGACATAAGGGATGGTTTACCAATTGAAATCAGAATCACTAGGGGAAATATGGTACTGATACAAAGTTTGGACTATTCGAAGGTGTTTTTTCATTGTTTAAAATGCCATGAAGTTGGGTTCTTGTGGGAAGAGTGCAGTGCACAAAGTCATAGCTGGAAATCCAAATAGAAAAGGTGGATAAGGAGACTTGAGGGTTCAAAGGATCCATTAACAAAATTTTATGAGGACGGGGAAGGAATTAAGAAAAACACTCTAGAGGATGATGAATTTTTGGTATTGACTTCTTAGCAGATAATGTATCATCCCATGTAGGAGGTATCTCACTCAACATCAACTATGATTGAAGACTCTGAAGGTAAGGAACCACCTTTACTGGCCTTGAGTCCTTTAAACGAAGTTGTGGAAGATGCACTTCCTCATGTAGTTTCAATTCATGGGGGAGTATAGAAGTCAGTTCTTGAACATGTTTTGTTCTTTCCTTTAAGATTTTACCTAAAGTCTAAAAAGCTTGCAGTTCTAACAAGTTCCCAGTTGTGGAATGGGGGGTTATATCTAGTTTAATGTGATCCATGTATTCATGTAAATGATTGCTATGTCCTTCCTATGTTTTGATCTTATAAATTGTGTTACGAAAAATCCAATATTAAGGATGAAGGTGGAAGGGTTAAAGGTGGTTTAGTGATGGTATTCAAAACTTGTATGGTCAAGAGAAGTCTCATATTTAAAAATTAATGTCCAAGGCCTCTAGGAGGGGAGGGAAGGAACAAAAATGTTTGTCAAAGGGGTTCTTAGAGCAGATAATCCCCAGAACCTTGTCCCATCATGATATTTATGTCTTTTAATTCAAGAAGGTTAGGGAGTGCCCTCAAAAGGTTGTTCGTTTTTTACAAACATAATGTGATTTTGTTTTAAGAAACATTGTGTCTTGGGAAAACACAATATGTTAAAAGAGTGGAATTTGTGTTATATTGATGTGTCCTTCCAAGCCCTGATGCCTTGTAACACCCCATTTTTTACCCCAAGAAGTAAATGTGATGTAATTATCCCAAGGATTTAAGCCATAATTTTATGCTCTTGAAGACCATGGATATTGCAAATGATATATAAGCTTTAATATAAATATCCCTAACAATTACAACCGAAGATAGCCGAAAATGAGATGGGGGGCTATAATTCCACAAGTGGGGAAAGTGAGAGGGGCTATGATGCAGAAACTCTACCTAATGATATAAACCTTCATTATTTTTTTTACCCAAAGTTCCTTAACCTTGTTGTGTCACTTGAATTAGTTATGGGATTATTTATTCTAAGTGAGATTAAAAGGAGAAAGAGGATACTTTTGGAGAAGCCTCTTGTCAATCCATAACCAAACATATATATTGTGAGAAATTTATTTTGAAGAATCTCATTCATTTACTCATTTATTCATTTGTTCTGGCATGGAGAGGGTTTCATGTTGCCACTGAGGAGGAGGGATAATTGGCCACTAAGTTTACCTTCACACTTGAGGAAGAACCTTGATAAGTGCATGTTTTACCTTGATAAATTGATGCATTTGGGCTTGGTGGCATTGTTAGAGAGGCCTAGCCTATAACTAGAATACTTGGAACCCTATCATAGAGACTTCGTTGTTGAAATATTGTAACTTCGAAGAATATTCTATATGTATCTTTTTGTGGTCCCCGATGATCCTACTGGGAGAACCACTTGTATTACATTGTACCCTGATGCTCCTCATTGGAATAACTAATAAGAGTCATGAGGTAGTCCCCTCTAATTGTAAAGGTGGGTCATCAGCACCGCGGTGTGGTTACTTGAGCCTACATGTGTAACTCGAGCCTACGTGTCAAATGAGTTAACTTAAGTGAATGGATGAATATAAATAGAGGTGTAGTGCTCCTCATTTGACACACACAATCTCACTTGTGTAGTGCATTAGTGGAGAAGAGAAGTAGCTGGAGAAGGAGGAGGATCAGGCTTTGATCTCCTTGCTGGTTTTATCTTTTATCTTTTTGGGGCATCTATATTGAGGAAGCTTTTGCTGGGTTTTTCCCTTTATGGTTTTCCCAGGATAAATCTTTGTGTTCCTTTGGTATGGTTGTGCTTGTCTATCTTTTAGTGATCCTGTTTATATGCTTGTTGTTATGAAAATGAAATGAAATACTAATGTCTTAGCTAAGCATATGGAAATTTAACATGGTATCAGAGCTAACCTGAGAAGAAGACATTATGCAGCTACAGAAGCTAGGGATTCTTACTTTTTGGGTCTCTCTCCACAATCCATCAACAAAAGTATGCTAGGATGACTCTCCACTGAAGGGCGCATCTTTCTGTCGAAGCAGAATTCGATTCCAAGCATTTTCAGTTTTCGATGTGGAAATTAGGGCTTTCTACAGAAGAGGAATTTTTGAGTGAGAACATCATAGGATTTTTCTCCTCATAAAAAATGAATATTAGAGACCTGGATCAAGAAATTTGGTTGGGTGAAACTCTGGGAAAGTCAAACCCTAGTTTGACCCCGAGCTAGAAAAACCCTAAATACTAAAACTGCTACGTTTTGGTACATTCACTATATTCCGAGATTGGCGAAGGATCAAGAGCTGAAAATTTCAGGGGCCAAAGATAAAATCCTAATGAACACTGTATATAAAATTCATCCTCAGATTCTCTGTATTCCAGGATATATGTTCTCTCCAAGTTAGGGTTCCAGCCTCTTCCAGAATTCATCCCTAAACAGGACACCTGGGGAGAATTGAAATATCATGGGATACAGAGGTCCAAATGGAATTCCTGGAGATGTTATAGAAAGGGCACGGACTCTAATTTTGGTGGTCTGAATATCAGACTCAAAAGATGAACCAGTGACACGTGGAATTCCGTACAACTTCGCTGTTCTGAACAGTCCTGTAAAAGGTCACCTTGGGAAAATGATCATAAATACCAAACGGTGAAACCAATTCTGATGAAACCTACGAAGTTGGATCAGGGACATGCGAGGTTACCTTAGTACAAAATTTTAGAGACAGAGGAGCATAAATTTCAGAGATATCATAGAAACAGTAACAGGAATTTCTGCTGAAGAAATTGGAAAATTAGGGCTTCCTGTTCCAGGAGCTTCCCTCCACTGTTTTCAGAAATGGAGTACATTGGATAGCTCCATTTGAAGAGATATATATGTCTATCCAATCATATCTGAAATATTCCAAGTTTTGAAATTAGGTTTCTGTGACAAACCCTAGATCAGCCAGCTCCGGAACCAGGACGTACACCTCAAATCAGTAAGATCTAATCCTTTGCTATGTTCATTTGAGGTTCTCATTTCAAAGTGATCTATCACATCATCTTGATGATAAGCTTGGTGAAGTTGAAAACTTCCAAGCCTAGAAGTATATGATCTCTCTGAAGAAAATGGATTGGACACCTACATGAGAATAGAGGTTCCAGTTTCAGAGGGAGATGAGGCTAGAAGCCTTTCTCAAGAAGAACTTGGTCAAAGCCCAGAAGATCATTGATGATTCAGTCACGAATCAACTTGTACTACAAGTGTCTTCCCTAAAGACATCGATGATGTTTGATTCCTTGACCAAGCTATTTGAAGGGAAGAACATAGATCGAAATATGACCTTAAGAAACCAGCTGAAGAATGTGAAGATCCAGAATGCAGAGACCATGCAATCATAAGGATCTCTCAAATCAAAGAACAACTTCAAGTGGGGAAAGAAGAAGTGAAGAATGCAGAAGTGGTGATGGCCACCTTTAATGGCTTCCTAGGATCATGGAATTCATTCATTCAAGAAATGTGTTCCAGAAGGAAGTGATTATTTTCAGCAGACTTTGGGAAGAAGAAGAAGCTAGTCTCTGAAGATCAAGCTCTCATCTTCCAAAAAAAATCCCTCAATCAATGAGGAATATGAAGATCTCAACTCTTGAAGAACTGCTTATCCACCTCAGCATTTGGATAAGAAACGATGCTATCATGAATGAAGAATATGATGAAGCTGAAGACTCAAGAAGGAGTATACCCATGAAACAAATAAAGATAAGTATTCAGTTGTCATTTCATGATATTGTTTTGTTATACATTTTATTATATTCAGTTGATGTATTTTTTGCATTAATGACTGTATACTACTAATATGCATGTGATGGGTAAGTAGCTCATGGTGCTATACAACTCTCCATTGCTACTTATCAAACCTCTTTGCTGACATATTGGATTAGTGCACAATCTCAATAATGTCATGGTGGAGATGGAAGGCATCTAGAAAGTTTATGTGAGATATGGATGAATGTTGTATTGACTAAAAAATTGCATGATGCATAAGAAATTGTCGTTATGCATATGTTTTATGAAATAGTTCTAACCATGCAACTGGTGCATTTGAATTGTAGGAAAGGTCATGAAAAACCTCCTACAAGAAAAGAAGGATGAGACTTGTTCCGAAGAACAAGTGATGACAATTCAAGAGTCACTCCAATAAACATGAATCTGAAGCTCCCAGGGTCAGAGACACCATGACAGAAGAAAGAGCTTCAGAGAATGGTAGATCCACCTTGAAGGATGAATACCACCATGTGTACAAGAGATAACTCAAGATGAAGAAAAGAATGCTATAAAAGAAGCTATGATCAAAGAATAACAGTTGATCATGGGGAATGATGTATACGATATGATGGAACAAGTGTACAAAGCAAGGTTCATGATTCTCCCTAGAAAGAATAGACTATGACATGACATACTCTATTGACCAGTATATATCAAGCATAGAACCACTTGTACATAATGAAGAGGGAAGATGATACTCCACTTCAGGGGGAGTGACTACAGAAAATTATATCTGAGTTCGACATGGTACGACATGATGGATAGCTTTGTGATGGATCGAGACTTTACCAAGAGTAAAGTGGGTTCCAACCTTCAAGGTTGAATGCAGAAGACTAGGATATGTTGATGACCTGAGAAGACAAACTCATAGAAGATGTTATGATACTAGAATGATGTCTGGGATATAGTACTCAAACCAGAAAGCAAGAATGTGGTATCTTCCAAATGGATTTGCAAGATAAGATATGTTGCTGATAGAAGTAAGGTAACAGTTGTGGCTAGAGGTTTCTATTAGAAAGAGGGAATTAATTCTGAAGAGACACTTACTCCAGGAAGTAAGGTACACTTCCTTCAAAACTATCATGGTAGTTTCTTCCATGATAAAGTAAAGACAAGCCTTCCTTAATGGTATGATCAAATAGTCATGAGGATTTGAAGTTGAAGATTGATGGAATCAAGTATGCAAGTTGAAGAAGGCCCTCTATGGCCTGAAGCAAGCTCCTAGATCTTGGTATGGAAGAATAGATAGTTTCCTGATGAGCATGGGATTTGCCAAGAGTAAATCGATCCTAACCTTCCTTACAAGGTTGTAGAATATGTACCTGTCATTCTATTACTATATGTGGATGACTTATTCTTGACAGGGAATGAGAAACATATCATGGAAAGCAAGAAGAAACTAGCAGAAGAATTTGAGATGAAAGACCTTGGGTTAATGCATTATTTCCTAGGTATGGAAGTATGGAAAAGTTCAGAAGGAATCTTTCTCAACGAGGGAAAGTATGTGGTAGAGATATTTAAGAGATTCAATATGTTGGAATGCAAAGTCATGGCCACACCCATGGACTCCAACCTGAAGCTGTTAGCTGATGACTCATTAGAGTTAGTGGATGTGACTCACTATAGACAGATCATTGAGTCATTGATGTACTTAACAAATACCAGACCAGACATTTGTTTTGCTGTGAACACCTTAAGTCAATATCTTGCTCAACCAAGACAGGTTCACCTAGTAGCTGCAAAACATGTGATGAGATATCTAAAAGGGACTATAGACTTTGGTCTATACTATGATGGTAGCCATGAGTATATGTTGTATGAATACACAGATGCATATTGGGCTGGAAGTATCTCAGATAGGAAAAGCACATCAGGGATATGCTTTTGTTTGAGGTCTGCTATGAGTTCATGGTTTAGCAGGAAACAGTCCAGTGTTTCTCATAGCACGGTTGAAGCAGAATACATAGCAAATTGCTCTACTAAGTTGTGAAGCCATATGGCTTCAGAAGCTGATATCAAGTCTCTTTGACCTGAAGATGGACACATCAATGATTCTATGTGATAACCACAGTTGTGATGACAAAGAACCCCGTGTTCCGACGTAACACGTAGAAATCCAGTATTTCTACATACAAGATAAGATGAAGATGATGATACTGTAGATGCAGATGATGGTGATTTAGTATTTCTATACTGAATATAGAGATGATGATGTTTCAGTATTCCCATACTGAAGATATAGACGATGATGATTTTAGTATTCCCATACTGAAGATATAGATGATATTTCAGTATTTACATACTGTAGATATAGATGATGGTGATTCTGTATTTCTATACTAAATATAGAGATGATGATGCTTTCAGTATTTCTATACTGAAGATATAGATGATGATGCTTTTAGTATTCACATACTGGAGATACAGATGGTGATAGATCAGTATTCAGATACTGAAGATGTAGATGATGATGGTTTGGATGATGATGTACTGACGAAGCCTCTGCCTCAAGTAGAGTTCGAACACTTTCAAAACAAGCTTAGTGTTGTTCGGAAAGGAATTCCTCGAAAGGGGGAGTAGTGATGTTGTAGTGGGATTGTATCATCCCTGGGAATTTTCCCTAAAGTGATCCAGAGACCTCGGTCCTCGAGAATGAAGAGGGATTGTATCATCCCGGGACATCTGTCCATAATAGATCCGGTGACCTCGGTCCTCGAGAACGTGGTGGGATTGTATCATCCCTGGGAACTTGCCCTAAAGTGATCCGGAGACCTCGGTCTTTGAGAATGAAGAGGGATTGTGTCATCCCGGGACATCTATCCATAATAGATCCGGAGACCTCGGTCTTCAAGAATGAAGAGGGATTGCATCATCCTTGGACGTAAGTCCTAAAGTGATAGGGAGTGATTATCCCGTAATTGTATCTGGTGACTTCGGTCATCGAGAATGTGGTAGGATTGCATCATCCTTGGACTCAAGTCCTAAAGTGATAGGGAGTGATTATCCCGTAATTATATCCAGTGAATTCGGTCATCGAGAATGTGGTAGGATTGCATCATCCTTGGACTCAAGTCCTAAAGTGATAGGGAGTGATTATCCCGTAATTGTATCCGGTGACTTCAGTCATCGAGAATGTGGTAGGATTGCATCATCCTTGGACTCAAGTCCTAAAGTGATAAGGAGTGATTATCCTGTAATTGTATCCGGTGACTTCGGTCATCGAGAATGTGGGATTGCATCGTCCTTGGACTTAGTCCTAAAGTGATAGGGACTGATTCTCCTGTAATAAATCCGATAACTTTGGTTGTCGAGAATGTGGTGGGATTATATCATCCCTGGACTTTAATGATCCAAAGACTTTCTGTCTTTGAGTTGTGGATTGCAGGTTGTTGCTGATGATGATGATGACGTACTGATCGAAAGATCAGAGTATGATGATGATGACGTTTTGATCGAAAGATCAGAGTATGATGATGATGTTTCAGATCGAAAGATCAGAATGTGATGATGATTATGATAGACAGATCAAAATATGATGATGATGATGTTGCTGCTGATCGAAAGGGCAAAGTATTGATGATGATATTGCTGATCGAGAGATCAAAGTACTGAAGATGTTGCTGCTGATCAAAAAGTCAAAAGTGCTGAAGATGTTGCTGATTGAAAGGACAAAATGTTGAAGATGTTGTTGCTGATCGAAAATTCAAAGTGCTGAAGATATTGTTGAGCGAAAGGCCAAAGTACTGAAGATGTTGTTGCTGATCAAAAAGTCAAAAATGCTGAAGATGTTGTTGATCGAAAGGACAAAATGCTGAAGATGTTGTTGCTGATCGAAAAGTCAAAGTGCTGAAGATATTGCTGAGCGAAAGGTCAAAATGTTGAAGATGTTGTTTCTGGTCGAACAGTCAAAGTGCTGAAGATGTTGCTGAGCGAAAGGTCAAAATGCTGAAGATGTTGTTGCTAATTGAAAGATCAAAATGCTGAAGATGTTGCTGATGATGAAGACTGAAGATTGAAGATGAAGACTACATGATGTTGAAAAGCTTCCAATGATTTATAGATGTGTTACCCTGCTGATGTTGATGATGTCCCCTATCTCTACTCTTGTTGTTGTTGATGTTGCTGTAGAATACCCTTCTCGTTAAGGGGGAGTGTTGAAATATTGTAACTTCGAAGAATATTCTATATGTATCTTTTTGTGGTCGCCGATGATCCTACCGGGAGAACCACTTGTATTACATTTTACCTCGATGCTCCTAATCAGAAGAACTGATAAAATTCATGAGGTAGTGCCCTCTAATTGTAAAGGTGGGTCATCAGCACCCCAGTGTGGTTACTTGAGCCTACATGTGTAACTCGAGCCTACGTGTCAAATGAGTTAACTTAAGTGAACGGATGAATATAAATAGAGGTGTAGTGATCCTCATTTGACACACACACTCTCACTTGTGTAGCGCATTAGTGGAGAAGAGAAGTAGCTGGAGAAGGAGGAGGATTAGGCTTTGATCTCCTTGCTGGTTTTATCTTTTATCTTTTTGGGGCATCTATATTGAGGAAGCTTTTGCTGGGTTTTTCCCTTTAGGGTTTTCCCAGGTGTTGAGGCCTGGAAAATCGCAGGCAGCAACAGTAAGGGATTCTCCCCAATCAACGTTCACAACTAGCCCGTTGACTGTTTCGTGTAGGGAATCCGTCCGGTTTGCGGTCCGGCTACCGTAGGTCAAGTAACAAAACTAAGGGTGTTACCGGTTGCGGCCTGGTCCACCGAGTTTTTTGTATTTTGAATTAAGAAATGAAATGCACGTGCTTAACTGAATGCAGGGTAATAAAGATGCCAGGAACAGTGACAATGTGATGCGCAGGTTCTTACCTCTCGTCTTATGGCTCACAAGCATCCATATCGCATACAACAAAAGCAAATTGACTACCTAAATTATCCCTAGGGAGCAGGCTTATCATTCATTGGTGAGTAATACATTTTGCACATGCATTATGAAGAATCACAGATAACTGGTACTTCTTTCAAGACACATAAGCATTCGCAGATATTTAAATAACCAGATAGTCGATTATTTTATAAACAACATCTATTACTCACTGTGGAAAATACCCCAAAACAGATACTAAAGAACATTCAACAAGAACATAGGTTCAGGAAATTAAATACTCTTACAGTAAATGAAACGCAGCTGAAAACGAAATAGTTCCTCTTCCACATTATTCATTGAGTTGCATTGATACATTCCACATTTCACTCTCTCCAGCAGGCAAAATTGCAGTTTTCCTTTGCAAAATGAAATAGTTCCTCTTACAAGTAAAATTTACAAAATTTTCCAGGGAAAAAGCCCCATCCTCCCTCCTATCTCTATAGTATTTAAATTAAATCCTCTATCCTTAGGCATTCCCCCGGCGTGTGGCTTTTCAGTTCCCAACGCTTCATATCCTTTTCTTTTGTCTTTTCTTGCATACTCATGATTGGTTAAGTAACTGCTGTATCCTTTGGACTCGCACTTTCATTGTCTTCGAAGTGGTTTCGGCCATACTACCATCAACGGTCCGCCTCCCTTCTTGCCGTGGCATTTTTCATCATTTTCCAGGATTTCACCTGCAAACAACAACGAGAGCCAATCATTGAAAACATAACTGCACAAATAAAGAGAAATGACATTACCAATCCACAGAAAATGACCGGATGCACCTCTATAATCAACAAGAGGATGGATTAAATCTTTTGGGCGGGGAGATATGAAACGGCCCTTGGGAAGCTCTGACATTGGACAGGAGAAGATTCTCCTAGCTGCAACGACGAAAAGAAAAGAGCTAACGGTGCGAAGACGCGGGATAGAAAGACTCTACATCAGATGTCGGAAGGGTTTCTATAACGGACGCTAAACCACTATCCTAGCCGCAACGATGAAAGGGGGAAGACTTCAGGCACGCAACGGAAAGGACGGGAAAAATTTAAGTCGAAAGCCGGAAGGCTTCGACGTCGAAAGCGAAATAGATTTCCTGGCCGCAACGACGGATGAAGAAAAGATATAGTCACGCGGTGGGCGTTGGGGAGCGGATCATTTCTCCCTTCGGAAGCTGAACCGATTTGAGAGCCGCAATGGCAGACGGGACCAAGATTTCAGCCCCCCGACTCAACATAAAAGATGCCCGAAAAACTAAGTAATGGAACACTCAAAACATCGATGGTCCAGCTGATTCACCTCAGAGACAAAGGGCAACTGATCAGACAGGTTTCTGGCTAGCCGGCCACATTCGATTCTGCGATCAATAACAAAACTAAAAACATGCATCCTCTAGAAATGGGCTGCAAAGTAATCATTAGAAACCAACACAGCTAAAGCAAGACCAAACCTTCATGGATCAAATGAAAACAGAGCAGCGTTAAATGGAAAGGAGGGGCCCCAAAATTTAAGAAACCAGGGAGAAAAGTTGCAGTGCAACAACTGGTGATTGCCGGGTGAACCTAGATCTCTGAGCGATCAATCTTTGAGTGACAGACTGTTTGACAACAAAACATCATATTGAATTCTTTCAGCAATATGGATTTCTTAAATGACAGCAGTGTGTACCCTTGATCATTGATGATAGTCCAATTAGGGAGAATAGAAACCAAAATCGTCAAGTCCAGATAACTATGTTGAGGCCGGAGGATGAATTTCATTATTACCTTTGTCTTTAGGTAGCTAAAAGCTTTGGACACCACAGGATCGGAGCATATGGTAAACAGAAATATCCGTTTGTTCCTCATTCCCATGCCATTTTCGCACTTTTCTTGTGATCTCGGACTTTGTCCTATTCCAAATGAGTTTGTTTACATGCCTTTCTTACTGAATTTTGATTCAGGATCCTCTATCCCATAGTGTCCTTTTGTGTGAGTGGTGTACTTCAAGTTCAAACCCACGGACGGAGAGGATCTTTTGGCAATTAAGTATTTGTAACTCAGCATCTGCTTTGATTTATGATGCTTTCATAGGATTTTTTGACTCCTTATTTTCCTTTTGGCATTCGTTTCTTGGCATGGGATCATTTGTATTTAATACACTGTTCACCTTGCTTTTTTCCATGGGTCCTTGGCTGTTGCTCCTTCGAACATTTTAAATGTGACATGGGTGGAGCCTCGACATAGTACCCCAGACTCCTCGAATCTGGTTTATTTTACAGGGGTTAAGTAGGACTTCAATGCACACAGAGTTCTTCAAGAAAACTGCTATACTGGAAGAAATTCTTTCATATAAAATAGCAACACACAGTCTGACACCAAAACGTCTATCAAACCCAAAAATTTCGGATGTATTTCATGCAACCGCAGGTTTTCTCTTTTATTGAAAATCAGCAAACTCAAATTTAAACCAAATAAAAGCATGACTCGAAAACAACCAAACAGCCTATTTATATACAAGACAGAAAACTCAAAGAAAACCCAAGAAAAGTAAGGCTTGAGAACCAAACCATTAATTGGCAAGTTATCCTCCCATCCCTATAAATCTTGCAGCTTATAAGTAGCAGGGCCAAGTTTTGCTGAGATTTGAAACGGGCCTACCCACAACTGCTAGAACTTAGTATGTTTTCCCTTCTCATCATGGGGTTGATCCCACTTGAGAACTAGGTCTCCCACTTCCAAGTCCCTTTTCCCAGCTTTATGTTTGTCAAACCATTCTTTTACTACCCCCTGTTTTTGCTTAAAACGTTCTCTGGCCTTGGACCTGGCCTCCTCTGCTTTCAGGAGATTATATATTCTTACTTGTAAAACTTCACTCTCCGACCCACTAGACTCCTAAGCTAAAATAGAGGATGGTAGCATGATATTGGGAGGCAGGATGGCTTCCTTACCATACACAAGGTTATAGGGTGACACTCCTATTGCAGACTTGGGGGTGACTCTGTCAGCCCACAGGGCGTTGGGTAAGGCTGAGTGCCACCTTCTCTGGTTTTCGATTACAGTCTTCTTCAGAATTCTAATGAGGTTCTTGTTAGAGGATTCAGCCAGGCCATTCCCTTGCGGATAGTAGTTAGCAGAATAATGTAATTTTATCCCTTTATCATGAGCAAATGCAGTCAATTTAATTGATGAAAAGTATTTAGCATTATCAAAAACTAACGAAATTGGAACTCCAAACCTGGTCATGATATGATCTTGTAGGAAGCTAATGACTTCGTCTTCATTTATCTTGCACAGTGGGATAGCTTCGACCCAGCGAGTGAAATAATCCATCGTAGTAAGAATGTACTTGTGCAGCAGGGAAGAGTTCGGCTTTATTTCTCCAATAATTTCCAGCCCCCATTGCTCAAATGGTTCCGAGATCATCACAGGATTTAGGGGCGTAGCCGCCTTAGGCTGTCTTCCACCACACCTTTGGCATATATCACATTTCCTGACATGTGCATGTGCATCCTTGAAGAGTGTGGGCCAATAGTAACCGACTCTAAGGATTTTGTGGGCTGTAGTGTCGCCTGAATAATGTCCCCCAGCCGGACCGTGATGTAATTCTGCCATTACTTTCTTCGCGTCTTCCTTTTCTAAACATCTGAGGAGAACCCCATCATAATTCTTTCTGAATAATACTCCTTCAACAAGTTGATAAGAGGCCGATTTAAGGCGCAAAGCTCTTCTTTGTTTGGAATTCCAATGTTTTGGCAACAGCCCTGACTGCAAGTAATGCATAAGGTCTCTATACCAAGACTCAGGAGTTGTAAACAAAGGACATATATCTATTACATGCAATTCAGCTTCATCTTCCCATGCTTGTTCGTCGTTGTTCCTGCTTTCAGTCATCAATTTGCATAACCCTTGACCTTTCACTATAGAGGATGGCTTGAATTCAAGGTCGTATTCTTGAAGAGCTGTTACCCAGTTGCCTCTTCTTTCTCCTAACTCTTTCTGAATGAGAATGGATCTTAGAGCTGGGTAAGGGACTATTACCTTGGTTCGATTTTTTAATATGTAAGGTCTGAATTGCTTCACTGCCTTAAATACTATGTAAGCTTTCTTATCAATGGTTGGGTAATTTAATTCAGCCCCTTGTAGCCCAGTGCTCATAAAAGAGATTGGGAATTCATCACCCCCATCCTCCTTTTGCGTAAGCACAGCTGCCAATGAATCATCGGATGCAAATGTATACATAACAAAGTCTTTATCAAAGTCTAGACTTTTCAAGGAGGGCGCATGTGCAACAACAGTTTTAATTTTGCTGAAAGCGTCTTTCTCAATATCAGTCCACTTAAATTGTGCATTTTGTTTGACCATCTGCTGTAGTGGTTTGACAGTCTGAGCGAAATCAGGCACAAATCTTCTTACAAAATTTATGGTTCCCATAAACGATTGCATTCCCTTTTTATTATGTGGCATAGGGATTTGTTCAATGGCCTTAATTATTTCTGGGTCTATAGAGATACCTCTCTTTGAAACTATGTGTCCCAGCAACTTGCCCTCTGTGACTGCGAATACGCACTTCTTAGGGTTGAGGGAGATGCCATATTTTCGGCAGCGTTCGAAAATTTGCTTTAGGTGAAAAGCATGCTCTCCTCTTTTCTTCGAGAATATTGTAATGTCATCAAGGTACACCACAGCGCTTCGTCCAATTAGTCCGTGGAAAGCTATGTCCATAGCTCTCTGAAATGTTGCTCCGGCATTAATCAGTCCAAAGGGCATCCTTCGGTAGGCGAAGGTTCCCCATTTAGTCCTGAATGTTGTCTTTAATCTGTCTTCCTCGGATACTAGCACTTGATTGTAGCCAGAGAAACCGTCTAATAATGAAAACAACTCAAAACCAGAGACCATCTGTAGCAATTGCTCCATGGGAGGCACCGGATAGTTGTCTTTATCTGAGGTGCGGTTTAAGTTTCTGAAGCCCACGCACAGTCTGATTTCTCCCGACTTTTTTTGGACTGGTACCAAGTTTGATACCCACTCAGAGTGTCTGACTTTAAAGATGATTCTAGCATCTAGTAATTTCTTTACCTCACCCTGAATCAGCGGTTCCAGCTTTGGATGCATTTTCCTCAAGGGATGCTGATATGGCTTGACTCCGGCCTTGATGGGGATGACATGTTTTATAATGCTGGTATCATATGTTTTCAGATCTCCGTACGTCCAGGCGAATATGTCCTTGTATTGTTTAAACAAACTGACGAACCTGTCTCTTTCGGTTGGTGAGCAGCATTTGCCGAGATTTACAAACTTAGGATTCACTTCATCTCCCAAATTTATCAGCTCAAACTGCAGAGTCGAGCTGTGAGTCTTTACATTGGCTGGTCTCCTAAACTTTTCATTTAGATCGAACATCTTTTCTAACGTCCTGACCCCTCTAGGAATGAAATTGTCATATTTCATCTCATCTTGATGTTCCTCATCATCTATGATTGCTCCTTTGAACACCTCTTCATTTGTCAAGCATTCTATTATTTGATGATCATCATCAAATACTCGCAGGTTGGTGATCATATCCGATACAGAGGGCCTAAAAAGGAGTTCAATAGAGCAACGATTGTTAGTAGGTACGAGTCTAGCGACTGATGTGGCCAATAGATCAGCAGCTGCATTTTTTATTCTTGGAATTGAAATAATGTTAAATGCATTAAAACATTTAAGTAGTTCCCATACCTCATTCTCGTAAGCTTTCAAGTGAGGAGAAATGCAGTGGATTTGATTCCAAATTTGTTTCACAATAATTTCAGAATCCCCAAAAACTTTCAAATTACTTACCTTCAATTCAATCGCTTTCTTGAGTCCCTGCACTAGTGCTTCATATTCAGCTGTATTGTTAGTACATTCAAACTCTAATCTACATGACAGGAAATGTTTATTCTTTTGTGGATCAATAAGGACACAGCCGGCCCCTGACCCTTCTAATGTCTTTGAGCCATCAAAAAATAAAGTCCAAAAATCACTAACTACTGAAGGTAAATCTATTCTTACTGCTAAGTCTACTATTTTACAATCAACCTCATCAGCCTGAGAAAATTGAAGGAGATCAGGCTGGGTGTCAGATGTGTCACTGGCCTCTTCCGCTTGATAATTCCCTGGTTCCAATTCGAGAAAATAGTTGCCCAACACAGAATCGACTGATACATTCTTCTCATTCAGTTGAGTAACATTGTACTTCATGTGAGGCTCTCTTAAAATTTTAATCTGATTTGGACTCCCCTTGTATGGAAACCATAGATGTGACCAATCTGAGGCGAAATATCCATTTAATTTAGCTGACCAATCTCTGCTCAGGACCAGACCGTAAGCGTCGGGTATGTCAGCCACCACGATATTAATGACTTGGCATACTTTGTCATTGGATGCCAGATGGATTAGGATGTCTTCCATCTGACCAATCACCTTAACATCTGTCCTATCCTATTGAACCACCCTCCACGTGGTTGGCTTAGGCTGCCCATTTATTTTCTTACATATTGATATGGGCATGACATTCATTGACGCCCCTGAGTCTACCAGACAATTGTGCACGTTATGATTAAAAATTTCAAATGTTAGGAGAAAAGGTGAATGTTTACATTTAGACTCACCTCCAATGCTGGTTTCTCCAATTTCTTCTTCGCCTTGAGGTTGATTGTCAGTAGGCGGCTTCTCATCCGATTCCTCAAGTGCTCTCAATAATCTTTCTTTCTGTTGAGGTACTTTGCACATTTCGAATAGTGGGATGTTTGCTTTTATATTCTTTAAATCTTCCACAATGTCATAATTCATCTGCTGTTCAGTAGAGTTATATTTATCAGCATTCACCTTTTCTTCGTTTGGCTTGGGCAGTGTTCTGTTCTGCTCAGGATCTTGGCTAGTAATAGTAAATTCAAGAATTATATCAGCCACAGGTTTATTTTGGAATCTCTTCTTAACGTTTCTTTGCAGCCTCCTGATCTTTGGGAGCATCAGACTATCATCTTTAACCGTCTCTTGACTTCTTGTTGTTACATTGGCGTCCACAACTTCCTTGTATCCTTGACTCCTTTCCTCTTCAGCATCGAATAAAGCAACGGAATTCCATACAGCCATGGTTTCCTCTTCCTGCTCTTTAGTAGTAGTAGCAGCAGAATTCTCTTTTCTTTCTTCATCGCCTTCCTCTGTTAATCTTGAATCCAACATTTGATTCATGAATAGTGTCATTGAATTTATCCATTGCGGACAATTCTTTTCAGAGTGAGGCTGCTGGTGAAAGGTGCAAAAATTTTCCATCCCTATCTCTGTCAGATTCATAGACGCAGTATTGTGAGGAGGAGGTTGGGACTAATTGTTTTTCTCCCTTTTCTTATAATAAGGCCTGTAGAACTTCTGTGTTTCCTTCTCTTTCTCTAAGTCTATGATCTTATTAGACAGCTTTTGCATCATTTTGGCCATATTTTCATAATCTGGTGCTTTCTCCTGCTTAGGATTAGTGAACAATAAAGTTTTCCTTCTCTCTCCGGATTGCTCGGGGTAATCTTCAATACTCTCTCTTTTAGCATCCACCATTTCTGCTTCTTCATAGGTTTCCGTCAGAGTAGGCTTGGCCCTACCTTTCGCAAACATGTCCAAATCAGGACCCAGAGCTGACGTATAGTACTCAATCAGTACTTTGTCTAAAGGCTTATCTGTTTCAGAAAAGTTCTTAAGATATGCTGCAAACCTTTGTGTGAAATTGTGCACTTTTTCCTTTCTCTCTTTCTTCAATGCACATAGTCCTTTCATAAGGGTTGCATGAGTCTTTTGAATTGCATACTTACTTCTGAACATTCTCTCAAAAGTATCCCAATCTGGGATAGAATTAGCAGGCAACCCGAAGTACCATGACGCAGCAGCTCCTTTGAGGGTATGCGGGAAAACTCTACACACTACATCTTCATGTTCCCTAGTTCTCAATCCTTCTATTGCCAAGTAAAAACTCTGCAAATGATCATCCACTAATATCCCCTCATTTGGATCGAGCTTAGGCAACAACTTTTCAAAGGCCTGAGGTAGGTCATGCAAAGGAGGAGTCAGGTTTAGGGGTGATCTGGCTTTCCATGCAGGTGGTGGATTTGGTGGATTAGGAGGAGGTTGGTTGGAGTTAATGCCGACCATGAGTTGAGGTGGAGAATGAGGAGGTGAACCAATAGGGGTGTGAACAGGAGAAATGTAAGGGGTTTCTGGGCCCTCTTGATTCAAAGGTAGCTCAACTTCTTGCAAGGCAGTTTCCACAAGTTCTTCCCAGTCTCCAACCAGCACTGAGTCTTCTGTTATAGGACGGTCTTTCCTTTTATACTCTCTCCTAGGCAACCCAGGGATAATCGGAAATCCTCCAATCTTTTTTACATACGCCCTGGTGTGTCTTCTCAGGTCATTAACGATCTCGTTGCGAACATGATATAGATGTTCTCTATTTACTTCTTCCGGAATTGGATTACGTGGTCCACTACTTTCAGAACTGTAACCAGTGAAATAATCTCGGGAAAACAGGTTTCCTTGGCCAGCCATGCACTGGAGGCCCTCCTTCTAGCGCCAGAACTGTTGAGGCCTGGAAAATCGTAGGCAGCAACAGTAAGGGATTCTCCCCAATCAACGTTCCCAACTAGCCCGTTGACTGTTTGGTGTAGGGAATCTGTCCGGTTTGCGGTCTGGCTACCGTAGGTCAAGTAACAAAACTAAGGGTGTTACCGGTTGCGGCCTGGTCCACCGAGTTTTTTGTATACTTAAGAAATGAAATGCACGTGCCTAACTAAATGCAGGGTAATAAATATGCCAGGAACAGTCACAATGTGATGCGCAGGTTCTTACCTCTCGTCTTATGTCTCACAAGCATCCATATCGCATACAACAAAAGTAAATTGACTACCTAAATTATCCCTAGGGAGCAGGCTTATCATTCATTGGTGAGTAATACATTTTGCACATGCATTATGAAGAATCACAGATAGCTGGTACTTCTTTCAAGACACATGAGCATTCACAGATATTTAAATAACCAGATAGCCGATTATTTTATAAACAACATCTATTGCTCACTGTGGAAAATACCCCAAAACAGATACTGAAGAACATTCAACGAGAACATAGGTTTAGGAAATTAAATACTCTTATAGTAAATGAAACGCAGCTGAAAACGAAATAGTTCCTCTTCCACATTATTCATTGAGTTGCATTGATACATTCCACATTTCACTCTCTCCAGCAGGAAAAATTGCAGTTTTCCTTTGCAAAACGAAATAGTTCCTCTTACAAGTAAACATTACAAAATTTTCCAAGGAAAAAGCTCCATCCTCCCTCCTATCTCTACAGTATTTAAATTAAATCGTCTATCCTTAGGCATTCCCCCGGCGTGTGGCTTTTCAGTCCCCAACGCTTCATATCCTTTTCTTTTGTCTTTTCTTGCATACTCATGATTGGTTAAGTAACTACTGTATCCTTTGGACTCGCGCTTTCATTGTCTTCGAAGTGGTTTCGGCCATACTACCATCAACGGTCCGCCTCCCTTCTTGCCATGGAATTTTTCATCATTTTCCAGGATTTCACCTGCAAACAACAATGAGAGCCAATCATTGAAAACATAACTGCACAAATAAAGCGAAATGACATTACCAATCCACGGAAAATGACCGGCTGCATCTCTATAATCGACAAGAGGCTGGATTAAGTCTTTTGGGCAGGGAGATCTGAAATGGCCCTCGGGAAGCTCTGACATTGGACAGGAGAAGATTCTCCTAGCCGCAACGGCAGAAAGAAAAGAGCTAACGGTGCGAAGACGCGGGCTAGAAAGACTATACAACGGACGTTGAAAGGGTTTGTATAACGGACGCTAAACCACTATCCTAGCTGCAACGGCGGAAGGGGGAAGACTTCAGGCACGCGACGGAAAGGGCGGGAAAACTTTAAGTCGAAAGTCGGAAGGCTTCGACGTCAAAAGCGAAATAGATTTCCTGGCCGCAACGGCGGATGAAGAAAAGATATAGTCACGCGGTGGGCGTCGGGGAGCGGATCATTTCTCACTTCAGAAGCCGAACCGATTTGAGAGCCGCAACGGCGGACGGGACCAAGATTTCAGCCCCCCGACTCAACATAAAAGACGCCTGAAAAACTAAGTAATGGAACACTCAAAACATTGATGGTCCAGCTGATTCACCTCAGAGACAAAGGGAAACCGATCAGACAGGTTTCTGGCTAGCCGACCACATTCGATTCCGCGATCAATAACAAAACTAAAAACATGCATCCTCTGGAAATGGGCCGCAAAGTAATCATTAGAAACCAACACAGCTAAAGCAAGACCAAACCTTCATGGATCAAACGAAAACAGAGCAACGTTAAATGGAAAGGAGGGGCCCCAAAATTTAAGAAACTGGGGAGAAAAGTTGCAGTGCAACACTAGGATAAATCTTTGTGTTCCTTTTGTATGGTTGTGCTTGTCTATCTTTCAGTGATCCTGTTTATATGCTTTTTGTTATGAAAATGAAATGAAATACTAATTTCTTAGCTAAGCATATGGAAATTTAACATTCGTTTCTGACCTATGTTGGAGCAATAGAAGGGGGTGGGGACAACCTAAGGGACTGCATAGAAGAGAAGGAGGTTCCATCCCTTGTGTTATACAGGATGATGGGGAATGAGTGTAGTGGTGGGAACGACTATGGAGGGGGTTTTTCACATTTGGGTAGTGTGTGAATGCCTTTGGGTGGAATTAGTGCCTTTGGGTTGGTGTGTCTGTGTTGAAGAAATGAAGCATAATTCGCCCCTAATGGATTGATAGCCCAAGGTCAGGGGTGGAATTTGTCGAAGAAAGAGATGACTTAATAGAATGCCTACGGTTGGGAGGGATGTCCTTCACTTGCAACTGGTTGGAGGAGAATAAAATAGATAAGTTCTAAATGCATTTGAATACCATGGAATATATTTATGTTATGTGTTTGTTCAATTACTAAACTTGAATGATTTATGTACATGATTTATTGAGCATGGTTTGAAATGCATTCATGGTAGAATAATCCAATAAAATAAAATGGGTATTTGATTAATTTACACTTTTATTTAAAAGTATATCTTGTTGTAAAATTTTACAGTTTAACTGTTAAGAGAATGGAAATATGAATTTTTGATTCATGGGAAAAATTTGTATGTGGAATTGGACACACCATGGTCTCTATAGTTTATCAGAGCTCAAGGTTACATCACTATGACTGCATGGGTCATATTTGAACTCTACAGGAAGAATTACAAGTTTCACATGAATTGTTTGAAAAAATGTATGAGAGAAAATATTTGGCAAAAACAATTTTGAATTCTCCATTGTTTAATTCAAGGCATTAATCAACATATATAATGGTTGATTGATGGATTGGGTCTAGAGAGCAACTGTTGATGTAATTGTAACTTTGGAATGTATTCACTTGTATTTCTTACCTATTGTAACTCGATGTTTATTCCGGGATGTATTTGTAATGTACTTGAGTCATGTCATGCCCCGATGTTCCTATCGAGAGGCTCTATAATGTAAATAAGTCATGTCAAGTTATTGTGGGTAACCCTCCTATTAGTCAAGGGTTAAAGTCCCCGCAGTTATGGGGCACTAGGGTTATTAGACTCTCTTAGAGAAGACGACCCGAGTAGGGTTTAGTCAAGTTGAGATTTAGTTTAAATAGAGATCTAGCCTCTCTATTTAGCACACAATCACTCACACTCATTTGTAGCGCATAGCTGAGGAAGAATAAGACACTGGGGCAAGAAAGAAAGAGGTTACTGCTGTTGGGAGATCATCTTACTGTTTTGGGGTTTTACTTTTGGTGCTGATTCTATCTTTGAGGAAGTTGCAAGGTTTTCTCTATTTATGGTTTCCCCGAGGAAAAACACTGTGTTCATTGTCTCTTGTGTTTGATTGCTGTGCTTGTTATTCTCTCACTTAAAGATCCTAATATAATGCTAGCTTAATGTTAAAAATATAACATGGTATTAGAGCTAACCTGAGAAGAAGACACTATGCAGCTGCGGGAACTAGGGCTTCCTACTTTGTGGATATCTCTCCACAGATTTTCAGCAAAAGAAGTTTGGAATAACTCTCCTCCCTAGGGCGCATCTTTTTGTCGAAGCAAAATCCAATTTTGAGGTTTTTCAGTTTTGGACTCGACACTACTACTGGAAATTAGGGATTTCCATAGAAGTGGAATTTTTTAGTGAGCCCTGGCCTAGATTGATCTCCTCCTAAAAATTGAAGTTTAGAGATCAAGATCAAAGCATTTGGTTGGACAAAACTCCGGAAAAGCAAAACCCTAATATGCTCCTGAAGTAGCACTGCAAAATTTTAGCTACAAATCCAGATACAACATCTTGACCTGGTAATATCTAAATGTTTTGAATTTCCATTTGAGGGTCTCAGTTAAGATGTCTCACCATACCAAGCTTGATGAAAAGCTTGAGGGATTTGATAACTTCCAAGCCTGGAAGTATAGGATCTCCCTGGTCCTGGAAGAAAATGAGATGGACTCCTATATCAGTTAGGAGGTTTCAGTTCCAGAAGGAGATGAGGCTAAGGCCTTACATAAGAAGAAGTTGGATATGGCAAAGAGGATCATTGCTGATTCAATCAAGGATCACCTCATACCACAGGTGTCCTCCCTAAAGAAACCTAAAGCTATGTTTGATTCCCTAACCAATTTGTTTGAAGGGAAGAACATAGACCGAAAGATGACTTTGAGAAACCAATTGAAGAATGTAAAGATCTAGAATGCAGAAACCATACAGTCTTACTTTACAAGAGTCTCTCAGATCTAGGAACAACTAGAAGCAGTAGATGAATAAGTGGAGAATGTAGATATTTTAATGACCACCTTGAATGGTCTCTCTAGATCATGGGACTCCTTTACTCAAGGAATCTGTGCCAGAAAGAAGTTAGTCAAGTTCAACAGATTATGGGAATAGTGCTCTAAAGAAGAAGCCCGAATAGTAGCTAGCGAATAAAATATGGGAAGTGAAGATCAAGCTCTCACGGTACACTCTAAGAAAACCAGAATAAGTTCTCATCACCCCAGAGGTAAGCACTCTCACAAAGATAACACTAGAAAATATTTGTCTAGAATCAGATGTTATACATGTGACGAGAAAGGACACTATGCTAGAGAATGTCCTAGAAACAAAAATGTCTCTCATAAGAAGAAGGGAAACAAGAGAATACATCATGCTCATGCTGGAGAGGATGATGAACCTTCCACAAAGAGAATCAGATATGAAAGTGAATATTCTTCAAGGGATGAAGAATATGTTTTTATTTTTGCTCTCATGGGAAACATTACTCATGGAAGCAATGATTGGCTTATAGACAGTGGGGCTTCCAAACATATGACAGGATTCAAGGAATCCTTTGTGAAGCTATTAGAACATGAATCACCTCACAAGGTGAAGCTCGGAGATGACTACCGTTATCCAATAAAAGGTAGTGGGGAATCCTCCTATAAGCTAGACTCTGGAAAGTCTATGATAATGAAGGAAGTATTGTTTGTACCAAGGATAAAGAAGAATCTCCTCTCCGTATCTGCATTAGATGCAAGAGGAATGAGGGTTTCATTTATAGATGGTCAAGTCATCATGTGGCCAAAAGGAAAGACTATTGATGATGCAGTAGTGATTGGGGAACAAGAAAGAGGATTATACAAATTAAAGGGCCATCCAGAACAAGCCTTGGTCCATGACACAGTAGAGCCAAATGAACTTTGGCATAGAAGGCTTGCACATGTGCATTACAGAGCACTACCAGTTGCAAGCAAAGCCATTGAAGGTCTTCCAAAAATTCAAGCAAAACATGATGGGGTATGCAAAGGATGTGCGAAAGGAAAGAACACAAAGAAGACATTTCCAAGTAGCGAGAGCAAAGCAAAATGAATCTTGGAAATCATCCACTCCGAGGTATGTGGACCAATGTCATCAAGATCACTAAGCGGGTATGTATACTATGTTTCTTTCATTGATGAATTTTCTAGGAAGACATGGATTTGCTTCATGAAGAACAAAGATGAAGTTTTCAGCAAGTTCAAGGAATTCAAAGCCTTGATCGAGAACCACACTGAAAAGAAGATCAAGACCTTTCGATCAGATAATGGTGAAGAATTCACATCGAATGAATTCAAAGAGTTATGCAAAGACTCAAGGATTAAGAGGGAGTTATCCACTACATATAATCCACAACAGAATGGGATTGTAGAAAGGAAGAATAGAACTATGATGGAAGCTGCAAGAGCTATGCTTCATGATCAAGATCTTCCTATGCATATATGGGAAAAAGCTGCAAGAACAACGGTGTATGTACAAAACCGTACTCCACACAAAGCACTCAAGAAGAAGACACTTGAAGAAGTATTTTTCGGCAAGAAACTAGAAGTCAGCCATCTCAGAATGTTCAGCTGTCCAGTGTACGTACACATTCCAAAAGAGAAGAGGACATAATTAGATCCTTTAGGAAAGAAGGGTATATTTGTGGGATACTCTGAAAGCTCGAAGGCTTACAGAATATACTTCCTAGGATTCAAGAAGATCGACATTAGCAGGGATGTAACATTTGATGAAGACACAACTTACAACAAATCCAGAAAGAGACCTGCTAAGGAACCTGAAGAAACAGAAGCACCCAGGATTCATGATACAACCATGAATGAAGAAACTCAAGAAGAAGATCGAGAATTTGAAGAACCTCAAGAACATGTAGATCCACCTTAGGAGAAGAATCCTCATAAGAGGAAACCTGCTTGGGTACGAGAAGCTATCCAAGGTGCAGAAAGATATGGGGCTCCAGAAGAGAATCACAGAGAAAGAAAGAGGACCAGATCCTGCTCCGGATATGTAGCTTTATTATGTGATTTCATTGATAAAGAACCTTCCAATTATGAAGAAGCAATAGAATGGAAAGAATGGACAGATGCTATGATCGAAGAGTATCAATCGATCATGAAGAACAATGTTTGGGATGTTGTCCCAAGACCATAAGGGAAGTCTGTCGTAACTTCCAAATGCATGTACAAGATCAAGCATGCTGCAGATGGTAGCATTGAAAAATATAAAGCAAGATTTGTTGCTCATGGTTTCTCCCAGAAAGAAGGAATAGATTATGAAGAAACTTTTGTACTTGTAGCCGGATACACTTCCATAAGATCAATACTTACTTTGGCTACAGTGATGAAATGGAAGATACACCAAATGGATGTCAAGACTGCTTTCTTGAATGGTGTAGTAGAAGAAGAAGTGTATGTGGAGCAGCCACTTGGTTTTGAGACACATGACATGGAGTCTCATGTATGTAGATTGAAGAAAGCCCTGTACAGTTTGAAACAGGCACCCAGGAAATGGTATGACAGAATTGACAGCTTTCTATCTAGTTTGGGATTTACCAAAAGTAAAGTAGATTCCAACCTTTACTACAAGGTTGAATATGGCAACCCAGTGATGCTCCTACTTGATATAGATGATCTGTTTGTAACAGGTATGGATGGGTTGATTGCTGATACGAAGAGGAAGCTTGCTGCCAAGTTTGAAATGAAGGAATTGGGTATGATGCATTATTTTCTAGGCATGGAGGTGTGGTAGAATGCAGATAGAATTTCCCTGGGACAAAGGAAATATACAGTAGAGATCCTGAAGAGATTTGGGATGATGGACTGCAAGGCCATGACCACACCTATGGAATCGAACCTGAAGTTATTGAGTGATGCTTCATCAAAAGTGGTTGATGCTACGATGTATCATCAGATGATTAGGTCCTTGATGTACCTAACGAACACAAGACCAGATATTTGCTTTGCTGTGAACACCTTGAGCCAGTTCCTGACAGATCCGAGATATGTTCACTTGATTGCTGCAAATCATATTCTAAGGTACCTGAGGGGTACACTTGATTATGGGATCAAGTATGAGGTGAGTCAGAAGATTAACCTGGAGGGTTATGTTGATTTAGATTGGGTAGGCAGTGCCATCGATAGGAAGAGCACTTCAAGGTGTTGCTTTAGTATTGGATCAGGTGTGATCTCTTGGTTTAGCAGGAAGAAATCCTGTGTGTCACTGAGTACAGCTGAAGCAGAGTATGTCGCAGCTTGTTCAACTAGTTGTGAGGCAGTATGGCTAAGCAAGATACTATCTGTTTTATTTGATCTCCAATTGGATGCTACTCGTATATATTGTGACAACTAGAGTTGTGTGAAGTTTTCAGAGAACCCAGTGTTCCATGACAAGTCGAAGCATATCGAGATCAAGTATCACTATATCAGGGATATGGTGCAGAGGGGAGCAGTGAAGCTCCAATATGTTGCGATGGATGAACATATACCTGATGTGTTGACGAAGCCATTGACCAGAGTGAAGTTTGAGTACTTCAAGGAGAAGCTTGGTGTTGGGCCAGATTGAGGTTCCTTCTAAGGGGAAGTGACGAGTCTGTGAGCCATTCTGACATGGTGAGAGGATTGGTTCCTTCCACGGTTAGATGTAAGGGCTGAGCCATTTTTTCATGGTGAGAGGATTGGTTCCTTCCATATATCAGATATGAGTGCTAAGCCATTATGATATGACTGTAGGATTAGTTCCTACATGATCGGATATAAGGGCTATTGCCATTCTTTGAATGGAGGTGCCTGTTCAGTAACCAGGAATACTTGGTCTAGGACTGAGGGCCTTTTTGATACGACTGTGAGATGTAGTCTTACATGATCATATGTGAGCGCATGGCCATTCTGATGTGATTGAGGGATGTGTTCCCACTTGATCAGATATAAGGGCTGTTGCCATTCTTTGAATGGAGGTACCTGGTTAGTTACCAGGAAAGCTCGGTCTAGGACTGAGGGCCGTTTTGATATGACTGTGGGATGTGTTCTCACATGATCAGATATGAGTGCATGGCCATTCTAATGTGATTAAGGGATGCATTCCCACTTGATCAGATATAAGGGATGTTGCCATTCTCTGGGAGAATGGAGGCACCTGGTCAGTTACCAGGAACCCTCAGTCTGAGACAGAGTGCCCTTCTGACATGGTTAGAGGATTAAGTTCCTTCCATGGTCAGATCTAAGTGCTGTGCCTTTTCACAGATGGTAGTAGGTGTGTCCTACCATGCTGGTGATTGTAAGTGCCGTGCCTTTTCACATATAGTAGTAGCTGTGTCCTACCATGCTGGTTATTGTAAGTGCTGAGCCTTTCCACAGATGATAGTAGGTGTGTCCTATCATGCTGGTGGATGTGAGTGCTGTGCCTTTCCATAGATGATAGTAGTTATGTCCTATCATACTGGTGGTTGTAAGTGCTGAGACTTTTCACAGATGATAGTAGTTGTGTCCTATCATGCTAGTGAATGTGAGTGCTGGGCCTTTTTGACAGGGTTGTGGGATGTGTTCCCGCATGGTTAGATGTGAGTGTTGGGCATGCCTTTCTGACATGGTGTTGGATGTGTTCCTTTCATGGTCAGATGTAAGTGCTAGGTGGGCCATTCTGACTTATGGTCATATATAAGCGTTGAAGAAGACCTACATGGAGGCTAGGACTACAACCAACATGAAAAAGGGCTGGCTTTGTAGAACTTCATGTGACGAGAAGAATCATGCACCCATGATGATCTAGCAGTGATGATCTAGAATGAGTGATGATCTAGATCCAGTGGTGAACCATATCGAGTGATGATGTCTAGTGATGATCCAGATCCAGCGATGATGATCCAGATCAGGTGATGATTCAGATCCAGTGATGATGATCTAGATCAAGTGATGATCCAGATCTGATGATGAAGATGACTTGAAGATGAAGATGACGAGAACTTGACGATGATCCAGATGATACAGAGAAGAAGACTTGTGCTGATAAATTGTGTCGAGAGAATAACTTCCTAGTTAAGAGGGAGTGTTGATGTAATTGTAACTTCGGAATGTATTCACTTGTATTTCTTATGTATTGTAACCCGATGTTTATTCTAGGATGTATTTGTAATGTACTTGAGTCATGTCATGCCCCGATGTTCCTATCGGGAGGTTCTATAATGTAAACAAGTCATGTCAAGTCATTGTGGGTAACCCTCCTATTGGTCAAGGGTTAAAGTCCCCGCAGTTCTGGGGCACTAGGGTTATTAGACTCTCCTAGAGAAGCTGGCCCTAGTAGGGTTTAGTCAAGTTAGGAATTAGTATAAATAGAGAGATAACCTCTCTATTTATCAAACACTCACTCACACTTATTTGTAGCGCATAGATGGGGAAGAAGAAGACACTGGGGCAAGAAAGAAAGAGGTTACTGCTGTCAGGAGATCATCTTACTGTTTTGGGGTTTTACTTTTGGTACTGATTCTATCTCTGAGGAAGTTACGGGGTTTTCTCCTTTTATGGTTTCCCCGAGGAAAAACATTGTGTTCATTGTATCTTATGTTTGATTGATGTGCTTGTTATTCTCTCAGTTAAATATCCTAATATAATGCTAGCTTAATGTTAAAAATCTAACAACAACCACAATGAAGTTTTAATGTTTAAGCTGGTTTTGTGAAATTTGGGGGGGGAATTATAGTTTGCAAGAAAATTATTTGACAAAATACTCCTATGAAAAAATCAAGGTATTGAATGCCAAATGTTGTTATTAGAACTAGTCTGAGAGCTTGTGATAAAAATCTGTAAGGGAAGAAATAAGGTTTCATAAATCTTGGACATAATTTGAACCATGGTAAAAAATATTACAGTTTTGTTAATTGCTGAAAATTTACAAGTTATGTTAACAGACAAAAATTACTAGTCTCGTTAGTCAATGGAAAAAATTTCCAATCAGAGGAAAGGTCAGTTGTAATTTCCTATTGCCCATGTGTAAATTCGGGTAGCCGTCATTTTTGGAAATATACTAGATGTAAAATCATACTAGTTTCATGTTGCAAAAATTTAAAATTTAAGAAATTATAAAAATTTGAAAATTTTAGGAAATTTTAATGTGGGCCCCATTAGCACGGCGTGGACAGAGGGATAACATGAAGGTGCCATGTGGAAAACAGAGCGTGACCTAGACAAGCCATGTGGAATCTCTGTATAGTTGGCAGCATAGAGAGAGGTCAATTGTATAGGTGGTATCCATGTAGGATATACAAGGATAATTATATGATGAGGATCGTCCAGATTAAATAGGGCAAGTTGGATCCTTAGATTTGATCCATTCGTGCATAGGTAGGTGCTTTTACCTTATCTTAAGATGGTCCTTTGAAAATGGATAGGCTTGAATTGTGCATCTTTGATCATTAGATCATGACCATTCATGCAAAAGGAGATGATCATACCTTATAGAAAGGGGTATTTGCATAAATAAGTAAGGTTTAATTGTGCATTTTCCTTCTTTAAATCATGATTATTAGTGAAAAAGGAGATGATAGTACCTTATTCAAAGGGGTATTCACATGAAGGACTACAATTTAATCTTGCATGTTACATCATTAGATCATGACCATTAGTGCAAATGGAGATGATCATACCTTATACAAAGGGGTACTCACGTCAACAACTGAGATTTGATCGCAAATGTTCCATTATGGGATCATGTCCATTTGCACTAGAAATGCGATTGTACCCTATATCGATGGGTATCACCTCCAATGACCTAGATTTGATTGCTACCAGGAGTTCTAAACATTATATCTCACCACCTCATGCATCTTGGAAGTTCTACTCATCTAAAGAATAATGGAGAAACTTGTTGGGAAATGATAACTCTAAAGGTCCTTTGTCATATTTTTGGTGTGAGTGTGATGAGAAGGACTTAAGTCTTTGTCGTTTGTATATTTATGTAAAAAGAGTGACTCTTTATAAAATAAAGTGTTTATGTTTTGTACTTTATAAAGTGGGTCACTTTAAGCAATGTATTTAATAATTAATGTATTTAATTATTAAAAGTGATTTTTAATGATGACCCTTGATTTTGTAATTAATTCTCAACCCTAGATTATGGTAGTTAGGGAAGGTAGTTTCAAATTTGATAAGGCAAAGAGAAAGGACAATGGAGGATACACTCACCATAAACAAAGGAATAAGAAGGATGTGAAGAAGAAGGAATAGATACCCTACTGAATGTGGCATGATTTCCAAGAAGAGGAGCAACATCACATTTTCCAAGGCATCGAGAAGGTGACCATATAGATTCTAAGAAGATCGCACAACAATATGTGTGGGCATGAATCCTAAGGTAGTGATTGTAGCATTTAATGCAAAAAGTGAGTAAAGTACAACATAGTTAATTATGGCATGAAAATCGAGACAAAAAGTACAACATTTATTGTAGATTGTACAACACATGTGAGCATGCTATACTGTTGTTAGTTGGCACGATTTTCAAGGTAGTTTGTTGTTGTTCCAGTTTAGTGAAATTTTGTCAGTGAGGGTGGAAGAAATAATTTTCTCGTGTAATTTTTTTTTAAGTACTCTTCTTTAATGAGAAATTCTTGTTCATAGTATTTCCCCAAGTTGGGGTTTTTGCCCGGAATTTTGACCAAAACATCTGTGTACAATGTGTTTGCTTCACCTTCAATGATTTAGAAGTTTCCTTGGATTTGTGGTTTTAATTTTAACATTTATGAGCAAATTAATCCCTAGACATTCAAAGTGTTTGACATTATGAATGTTTGAGAAGTTTTATGCTTATGCCATTTTTCTTCATGGTATCAGAGTGATACTAAAGTAGAAAGCAAGCTTGTGTTTCACAAGAAAGAAGTACAAAAGAAGTGTTGTGGTGGTCTTTTTGTTATTTTTGTTGTAAGTTGTTTTCAAATGATGAGCATAGAGTTTGAGGATAGGTTAGATGGGATATCCAACTATATCCTATGGAAAGTAAGAATTACTGTCGTATTGAAAGAGTGAAAAATTTGGAGTTTTGCAAACACTAAGATGACCAAACCAAAAAATAAAGGTGAACTTGAAGAGTTTGAATCCCTTGAAGCTAGAGCCCAAAGAGTAATACTAGATGGAGTAAAATACCATCTCATTCCCCATTTAGAAAAAAGAAAACAAATAAAGAGACGTGTGATACTTTGAACCAGTTGTTTGAAGCTAAGAATGAGAACTGTAAGATGGCACTGAAAGACAATCTACAAAATATTAAAATGAGTAAGGATGAAGGTTTAGCCTTCTACTTTACTCGTGTGGTACAAGTAAAGGACGAGTTAGTAGTTGTTGGAGAGGTTGTTCCTGATTTAGAGTTGGTAAGGATAGCCCTGAAGGGATTCACCAGGAAGTTGGATGTCTTTGTGAAGTGCATTATAGGTAGAGAAAATCTTCCTAATTGGTCCATATTGTGGGATGAATTTACTCAGGAAGAGATATGGGAGGGATATTAAGGTGGTCAAGTTAGTGAGGAAGTGGAGCAGAACGTGGCACTTGAAACAAAAGAAAATAAAAAGAAGAAATACATGATTCAATTCAAGTGTTATCAGTGTGGTCAGATAGAACACTATGCCTCTAAGTGTATTGAGAAGAAGAAAGGGAAGACGAAAAATATTCAATAACAACTTCAGTAGGAGAATACTTTGCAGCCAAGTTCGAACAAGAATTTTCTTTTCTCTTTATTGACTCTAGTGTAGGAATTTCCTCCTTTGAGAATGTCTGGATTGTTAACAGTGGGTCAACCAGACACATGACTGGAGTCTATGATGCCTTTCAGATTGTCATGGAGCTGGGACCGGGACATTATGCTCATACATATATCGACAATCCACATGTGGCGATACGAGGGGTTGGAGCAGTCAGGTTTCAACTAGACCTTGGTGAGGTCTTGGAGATACATGAGGTTCTCTTTATTCCTAGGATGAGATTTAGCAAACTCTTGGTGTCATCGTTTGAGGATGAGGGTTATGGGATGATGGTGAGATCTGTTCATGTTTTCCTGTATTGAACAAATGAGCTAGTTGGTACTACCATTCTGCTTGGTGATCGCAAGGACATGTTATATGTTTTGAGAGGGAATGTTGTATGTCCATGCATAGGTGGGTGTGTTAGATTTTTAACATTAAGCTAACATAACATTAGGATCTTTAACTGAGAGAAAAACAAACACATCAATCAAACACAAGAGATAATGAACACAATGTTTTCCTCGGGGAAACCATAATTGGAGAAAACCCCGAAACTTCCTCAGAGATAGAATCAACACCAAAATTAAAACCCCAAAACAGTAAGATGATCTCCTAACAGCAATAACCTCTTTCTTCCTTGCCCCAGTGTCTTTCTCTTCCTCAGATATGCGCTACAACTGAGTGTGAGTGAGTGTGTGATAAATAGAGAGGCTAGCTCTCTATTTATACTAATTCCCGACTTGAATAAATCCAACTAGGGGTGACTTCACTAGGTGAGTCTAATAACCCTAGTGCCCCAAAATTGCGGGGACTTTAACCCTTGATCAATAGGAGGGTTACCCACAATGACTTGACATGACTTGTTTACATTATTGAACCTCCCGATAGGAACATCGGGGCATGACATGAGTCAAGTACATCCCGAAATATACATCGGGTTACAATATATAAGAAATACAAGTGAATACATTCTGAAGTTACAATTACATCAACACCCCCTCTTAAATAGGAAGGTATTCTCTCGACACAATTTTCATCACTGGTCTTCTTCTTTGTATCATCTCGTCATCTGCATCTTCAAGTCATTTTTGTCTTCAAGTCATCTTCATCTTCAAGTCATCTTCATCTTCGGATCAGGATCATCACCGGATCTGGATCATCATCACTGGATCTGGATCATCATCACTGGATCTGGATCATCACTCGATGTGGATCATCAATGCTGGATCATCAATGCTGGATCATCACGGGTGCTATCTCATGATTCTTCTCATCACAGGAAGTTCTACAGAGCCAACTCTTTTTCATGTTGGTTGTAGGCCTAGCCTCCATGTAGGTCTTCTTCAGCGCTTACATCTGAAACCAAGTTAGAATGGCCCGCCCAACACTTATATCTTACCATGAGAGGAACACATCCAACACCATGTCAGAAAGGCACGCCCAACACTCACATCTAATCATGTAGGAACCAATCCTATAATCACATCAAAAAGGCCCAGCACTCACATTTAGCCATGTGGGAACACATCCTGCAACCATGATAAAAAGGCTCTGCACTTCCAACCATGTGGGAACACATCCTGCAACCATGCTGGAAGAGCTCTGCACTTACATCCACCCATGCGGGAACACATCCTGCAACCATGATGGAAGGGCTCTGCACTTACATCCACCCATGCGGTAACACATCCTACAACCATGATGGAAGGGCTCTGCACTTACATCCACCCATGCGGGAACACATCCTGCAACCATGATGGAAGGGCTCTGCACTTACATCCACCCATGCGGGAACACATCCTGCAACCATGATGGAAGGGCTCTGCACTTACATCCACCCATGCGGGAACACATCCTGCAACCATGATGGAAGGGCTATGCACTTACATCCACCCATGCGGGAACACAGCCTGCAACCATGATGGAAGGGCTCTGCACTTACATCCACCCATGCGGGAACACATCCTGCAACCATGATGGAAGGGCTCTCCACTTACATCCACCCATGCGGGAACACATCCTGCAACCATGATGGAAGGGCTCTCCACTTACATCCACCCATGCGGGAACACATCCTGCAACCATGATGGAAGGGCTCTCCACTTACATCCACCCATGCGGGAAAACATCCTGCAACCATGATGGAAGGGCTCTCAACCCCAGGTTGAGGGTTCTTGGTTACTGACCAGGTGCCTCCATTATCCAAGAGAATGGCAACAACCCTTATATCTGATCAAGTGGGAACACATCCCTCAATCACATCAGAATGGCCATGCGCTCACATCTGATCATGTAGGAACACATCCTACAGTCATATCAGAATGGCCCTCAGTCCTAGACCAAGTATTTCTGGTAATTGACCAGGCACCTCCATTCCAAGAATGGCAATAGCCCTTATATCTGATCATGTAGGAACCAATCCTATAGTCATATCAGAATGGATCAACACTCATATCTGACATGGAAGTAACCAATCCTCTCACCATGACAGAATGGCTCAGCCCTTACATCTGACCATGGAATGAACCAATCCTCTCACCATGTCAGAATGGCTCACGGACTCATCACTTCCCCTTGGAAGGGACCTCGATCTAGAGAACATCAAGCTTCTCCCTGGAGTACTCAAACTTCACTTTGGCTAATGGTTTCGTCAATACATTAGCTATCTGTTCATCCGTCGCAACATACTGGAGCTTCACTGCTCCCCTCTGCACCATATCCTTGATATAAGGATACTTGATCTCAATATGCTTCGACTTGTCATGGAACACTGGTTTCTCTGACAACTGCACACAACTCTGGTTGTCACAATGTATACAAGTAGCATCCAACTGGAGATCAAAGAAATTAGACAATATCTTCCTCATCCATACTTCCTCACAACTAGCTAAACAAGTTGTGACATACTCTACTTCAGCTGTACTCAGTGCCACACATGATTGCTTCCTGCTAAACCAAGAGATCACACTTGATCCCATACTGAAGCAACACCCTAAAGTGCTCTTCCTATCGATGGCACTGCCTGCCCAATATGAATCAACGTAACCCTCCAGGTTAATCCTCTGACTCGCTTCATACTTGAGCCCATAATCAACTGTACCCCTCAGGTACCTTAGAATATGCTTTGCAGAAATTAAGTGAACATGTCTCAGATCTGCCAAGAATTGGCTCAAGGTGTTCACAGCAAAAAAAATATTTGGTCTCATGTTCATTAGGTACATTAAGAACCCAATCATCTGACGATACATTGTAGCATCAACCACTTTTGATGATGCATCACTCAATAGCTTCAGGTTTGATGCCATAGGTGTGTCCATAGCCTTGCAGTCCATCATCCCAAACCTCTTCAGGATCTCTACTGTATATTTCCCTTGTCTGAGGGAAATCCCATTTGCATTCTACCACACCTCCATTCCTAGAAAATAATGCATCATACCCAAGTCCTTCATTTCAAACTCGGAAACAAGCTTCCTCTTCGTATCAGCAATCAACCCATCCATACTTGTTACAAACAGATCATCTACATACAGTAGGAGCATCACTTGTTTGCCATATTCAACCTTGTAGTAAAGGTTGGAATTTGCTTTACTCTTAGTAAAGCCCAAATTGGATAGAAAGCTATCAATTCTATGGTTCCAAATCCTGGGTGCCTGTTTCAAACTGTACAGGGATTTCTTCAATCTACATTCATGAGATTCCCTGTCATGTGTCTCAAAACCAAGTGGCTACTCCACATACACTTCCTCTTCTACTACACCATTCAAGAAAGCAGTCTTGACATCCATTTGGTGTATCTTCCATTTCATCACTGCAGCCAGAGCAAGTACTGATCTTATGGAAGTGTATCTGGCTACAGGTGCAAAAGTTTCTTCATAGTCTATTCCTTCTTTCTGGGAGAAACCACGAGCAACAAATCTTGCTTTATATTTTTCTATGCTACCTTCTGCAGCATGCTTAATCTTGTAGATCCATTTGGAAGTTACAACTAAATTCCCTTCTAGTATTGGGACAACATCCAAAACATCATTCTTCATGATCAATTGATACTCTTTGATCATAGCATCCTTCCATTCTTTTCGTTCTGCCGCTTCTTCATAATTGGAAGGTTCTTTATCGATGAAATCACATATTAATGCTGCATACCTGGAGCAGGATATGGTCCTCTTTCTTTCTCTATGATTCTCTTCTGGAGCCCCATATATTTCCGCACCTTGGATAACTTCTCGTACCCAAGCAGGTTTCCTCTTGTGAGGATTCTTCTCCTGAGGTGGATCTACAGGTCTTTGTGGTTCTTCAAATTATCGATCTTCTTCTTGAGTTTCTTCATTCATGGTTGTATCATGAATTCAGGGTGCTTTTTATTCTTCAGGTTCTTCAGTAGGTTTCTTTCTGGATTTGTTGTAAGCTGTGTCTTCATCAAATGTCACATCCCTGCTGATGTCGATCTTCTTGAATCTTGGGAAGTATATTCTGTAAGCCTTCGAGCTTTCAGAGTATCCCACAAATATACCCTTCTTTCCTGAAGGATCTAATTTTGTTCTCTTCTCTTTTGGAATGTGAATGTATACTGGACAGCCGAATATTCTGAGATGGCTGAATTCTAGTTTCTTGCTGGAGAAGACTTCTTCAGGAGTCTTATTCTTGAGTATTCTATGTGGAGTACGATTCTGTACATACACTGCTGTTCTGGCAGCTTTTTCCCATAGATGCATAGGAATATCTTGATCATGAAGCATTGCTCTTGCAACTTCCATGATAGTTCTATTCTTTCTTTCTACAATCCCATTCTGTTGTGGATTGTATAGAGTGGACAACTCCCTCTTAATCCCTGAGCCTTTGCATAACTCTTTGAATTCATTTGATGTGAATTCTCCGCCATTATCTGATCGAAAGGTCTTGATATTCTTTTCAGTGTGGCTCTCTATCAAGGATTTGAATTCCTTAAACTTGCTGAATACTTCATCTTTGTTCTTCATAAATTAAATCCATGTCTTCCTAGAAAAATCATCAATAAAAGAAACATAGTATACATACCCGCATAGTGAACTTGATGACATTGGTCCACATACATCGGAGTGAATGATTTCCAAGATTCCTTTTGCTTTTCTCTTTCTACTTGGAAATGTCTTCTTGGTGTTCTTTCATTTCACACATCCTTTGCAGACCCCATCATGTTTTGCTTGAATTTTTGGAAGACCTTCAACAACTTTGCTTGCAAGTGGTAGTGCTCTATAATGCACATGTGCAATCCTTCTATGCGAAAGTTCATTTGGCTCTACTGTGTCATGGACCAAGGCTTGTTCTGGATGGCCCTTTAATTTGTACAATCCTCCTTCTAGTTCTCCAATCACTACTGCATCATCGATAGTCTTTCCTTTTGGCCACATGATGACTTGACCATCTATAAATGCATCCCTCATTCCTTTTGCATCTAATGCAGATATGGAGAGAAGGTTCTTCTTTAGTCCTGGTACAAACAATACTTCCTTCATTGTCATAGACTTTCTAGAGTCTAGCTTGTAGGAGGATTCCCCACTACCTTTTATTGGATACTAGTAGTCATCTCCTAGCTTCACCTTGTGAGGTGATTCATGTTCTGAAAGTTTCACAAAGGAATCCTTGAATCCTGTCATATGCTTGGAAGCCCCACTGTCTATAAGCCAATCATTGCTTCCATGAGTAATGTTTCCCATAAGAGTGGAAATCAAAACATATTCTTCATCACTGGAAGAGTATTCACTTTCATATCAAGTTCTCTTTTTGGAAGGTTCATCATCATCTGTAGCATGAGTATGATGTATTCTCTTATTTCCCTTCTTCTTATGAGAGTTAACCTTGTTTCTAGGACAGTATTTTGCAAAGTGTCCTCTTTCATCACATGTATAGCATCTTAATTTAGATAGGTCCTTTCTAATGCTATCTTTATGGTGAAAGTTCTCACCTTTGGAGTGATGAGATTTTTTTCTGCCTTTCTTGGAGTGAATTGTGAGAGCTTGATCTTCACTTCCCATCTTATCTTCTCGAGATTCTATCCGAGCTTCTTCTTGAGAGAATTCTTCTCATAGTCTGTTGAATTTGACTAACTTCTTTTTGGCACATATTCCTTGAATAAAGGAGTCCCATGATCTAGGGAGACCATTCAAGGTGGTCATTACAATATCTGCATTTTCCACTTCTTCATCTACTGCTTCAAACTATTCCTTGATCTGAGAGACCCGTGTAAAGTAAGATTGGATGGTCTCTACATTATGGATCTTTACATTCTTCAGTTGGTTTCTCACAGTCATCTTTCAGTTTATGTTCTTCCCTTCAAACAACTTGGTTAGGGAATGTAACATAGCTTCAAGTTTCTTTAGGGAGGAAACTTGTGGTATGAGGTGATCCTTGATTGAATCAACAATGGTCCTCTTTTCCATAACCAACTTCTTCTTATGTAAGGCCTTTGCCTCATCTCCCTATGGAACTGGAACCTCCTCACTGATATAGGAGTCCAAGTCATTTTCTTCCAGGACCAGGGAGATCCTATACTTCCAGGATTGAAAGTTATCATCTCCCTCAATATTTTCATCAAGATTGGTATGATGAGACATCTTAACTGAGAACCTCAAATGGAAATACAAAAGATTTAGATCTTACCAGGTCAAGATGTCGGATCTGGATTTGGAGCTGAAATTTTGCAGTACTGGTTCAGGAGCAGATTAGGGTCTTGCTTTTCTGGAGTTATGTCCAACCAAATGCTTTGAATTTGATCCCTAACTTCGATTTTGAGGAGAAGATCAATCTAGGCCCGGGCTCACTAAAAAATTCCACTTCTGTGAAAAGCCCTAATTTTTGGAAGTAGTGTTGGGTCCAAAACTGAAAAACCTCAGAATTGGATTCTGCTTCGACAGAAAGATGCACCCTAGGGAGGAGAGTTATTCCAACCTTCTTTTGCTGAAAATATGTGGAGAGAGATCCACAAAGTAGGAAGCCCTAGTTCCTGCAGCTGCACTGTGTCTTCTTCTCAGGTTAGCTCTGATACCATGTTAGATTTTTAACATTAAGCTAGCATAACATTAGGATCTTTAATTAAGAGAACAACAATCACAACAATCAAACACAAGAGATAATGAACACAATGTTTTCCCCAAGGAGAAAACCCCACAACTTCCTCAGAGATAGAATCAACACCAAAAGTAAAACCCCAAAATAGTAAGACGATCTCCTGACAGCAGCAACCTCTTTCTTTCTTGCCTCGGTGTCTTTCTCTTCCTCAGCTATGCACTACAACTGAGTGTGTGATAAATAGAGAGGCTAGCTCTCTATTTATACTAATTCTTGACCTAACTAAACCCAACTAGGGCTGACTTCACTAGGTGAGTCTAATAACCCTAGTGCCTTGGAACTGCGGGGACTTTAACCCTTGATCAATAGGAGGGTTACCCACAATGACTTGAAATGACTTGTTTACATCATAGAACCTCCCGATAGGAACATTGGGGCATGAAATGACTCAATTACATCCCGGAATAAACATCGGGTTACAATATATAAGAAATACAAGTGAATGCATTCCGAAGTTACAATTACATCAACAGGGTGGATTTCAAAGTTAGAGGGTGAAGCAGGAGATGCACTTGATCGACATGTGATTTATATTTATTTTGACGAGGAGAGTGATTCTCTCTAGATAACTGGAAGAAGACTCAGCTAGTCTAGCAGTGGTGGTGATGAGCAGGATGATGGGGCTCAGGTGGAGTCTTAGGATTCAGAGTTCTAGTATGGTGTTGGGAACCTGTCTTTGAGAGGGATTCCATAGTAGGAGGGATTTATTTCATGTGTCAGAGGTGGATATTTAGATGGTGTTGTGGACCTTCATCGTTAGGAGGGAGTGGTGTAAAATGATAACTCTAAAGGTCCCTTCTCATATTTTTCATGTGAGTGTGATGAGAAGGACTTAAGCCGAATTAGTGTTTGACGAGATTTGATTGTTGGATAAGAGTTCATAGTTTTAACCATGTAAGAATGGTTTATAACAATTTTAAAGTGGATGACCACAAGCTCAAAATTGAGGATATAGAGAGGGTTGATCGCCAAAATTGGGGTTTAACACAAAACATTGCTTCAAGGCATGTCCAGAGGTTCTTGAAGGAAATGAGAAGTACAAGTGGAAGACAAAGAGGACACTGGGTACATAGACCTATCTAGTAATCGTTGCTGACTATATTGATATTTTTTTTGTCTCCTAGTTTGACTCTTTGGGAAAGAGTGCAAAATTCTTCAAGAGTCCATCATTTCTTCATGTTATGGATATGTTGGGTCAAAGAAAAAGCAAATACTAATGTAAACATTAGTTTCATTAGGAGAGAGGCATATCAAGATGTGAAAATTTCTTGCCACTTTGCGGTTTTGTTGATGAGATTATGCGAGAACTTATTTAGCAAAGTTGGTGGCATGGTTGGAGTAGAGAGGGCATATGATTTCACTGACTTATTTCATGCTATTGGAACCCTTAATAGAGTTGTTGAAGAAGAATCAAATCCACAAGGGCTTCATTTCAATAAATCTCATAAGAAACAAATGAGTATCTGGAATAAATTGCATAGACAAACAGTAGAGGAAGGTGATGTCTTGTCACAATATGATTCAATATCCACATATAATGAAATATAGAAGCTCTCAAGATAGGATTGGAGGATGCACATGGAATTTTACTAGGTCTTGGCATACAACTAGAAAGACATAGAGAAGATTCTTGGTGGTTTAAACCATGGATATAGGATCACAATTATCCAACATTCGAAGCTGTGGATGAAGTAGTTGATAATTCTTCACTGGGTCATTCCACATCCATATTCCAATATTCCTCTTTTATGGTACTCAATGATAGTGAATTGAAAACGATGGAAAATGAGTGGAGGCATGAGTTGGATGGAATTTTAGATTCCGTTGATGAAAATGTAAACATAACTACCAAACCAGTGGTGGAGCTCAATGGAAAGGACATGTACATATATTGTTTGGTTAGTCAATTAAATGGAAATCCGACATCATCGAAAGATATATTGACTAAAGATAGGAATGGAGTATACTTCAGGAGAGATGAGAGGGCGCCCAAAAAGGGTGTTGCAATTGGTTTTGGAATTGGATCAGATTGTGCGGTGTTGTTTGAGAGTGAGTCTATAGCTGTAGCTGAAGTTACTAGAAGAAAAGGTGTATCTCAAAGTACAAAGCATGGCGTTTCTTGTGGGAATTGGTACATTGAAGAGTTAAAAGAATAAGAAAGAAGGATGGTAATACGGTGTTTGATTACCATAATGACATTGATATATTGGATAGGCCTGAAGGTGTTTATCTTCAATGTTGTTGGTGCAATAGAATAAAGGGGCAATGCATGTACAAGTATGATTCCACATATCATCTATTCATACAACTTGAATATGTTATAGCAATGAAAAACCTATCATACAATATCAAGAATGACACATGCAAGTTAGAAGAAAGCGACCACATAATTTATGAGGATTTAATTAAAAATTTAAATAGGGTGGAGTTTTCAAAACATTCTAATTTCTCATATCTTTTCACTACTATATTATAGCTTATTTATAAAGTATTATTTTTTGTATTATCATTGATTTGTTTGTATCAATTACATACTCATTTTGTACTCGTTGGCTTCAGGTGCAATGAATGGTTCAAATGGCGAATGGTTGGGATAACTCAATGTGAAGTTGTTGATCGTCAAATATTTCTTTATGATTTCTTGAAGCATGGTTGTTGAGGGTTCTTGAACTTTTGTTGGCCATGCTCAAATTAGATTTTTTAGCATTAACTGTACATGATGCTTCATGCTTCATGTTGTTCATGTTCTTTATGTACCTCTTATTCAATGTATGATAATTAAGAATTCATTTGCTTCCCAATATCTGTGTTGTAAATGTTTAAATTTTGTTTGAGTGGGATTCATATATATGTTATTCTAGTGGTAGAACTGCTGAAGCAATTTTTTTTTGAATAATGCAAGCAATGAGCAAACTTGTGACTAGTTTAACCAGAAGATTAGTTCATTCACCTTTAGTTCAATGTCATTTTATCCGTTACACCAGTGACGTTGGATGTATCTCATTTTCAATACACCTGAGTTTGAATAGAAGGTAAAATATAGTAATCTAATGTAGAGCCTGATTTCATATCAAAACCATAGCATAACCACTCTGGCTATTCCTACACTGCTGAAAATAAGGGATGAGTTGAGTGTGGATCCTTTGATGAGGAAAATCACAAATTTTATGTCAGATATATCAAGTGAGTTCAAGATTGTTGTTGTGGAAGAGATTCTATCTCTATTTTTGAAGTTCCCATAGAAGTACCGAACACCGAGTAATTGGTAGATTTTTTGTTATTCAGGCAGATTATCTAGGGAGGTGCACGGGGGATCGACTAATCATAAAGTGATGAAATTCATCTATGGATATTGAAGACATCTATACTCTTACATTGATGCCAAAGGCATGCTAAAAATATTCATCAAGAAACATATATGGTGAGATTCTAGAAGAGTTGAATCTCACCTCCCCCAACAATGTTGCCTTCAAAGAATTCTGTGAAGGACAATAGTCCTGAGGCCAAAGAGATCGCCTCTTTGGATAAAAATATTCCTTCTGATTATGTTCCCGGAAGACATGCTAAAACCCTAACTCTGGATACTTTTGGTGATAGATGTGACCAAAGAGACTAATTGAACACGATGATGTTTTTACCTAAATTTCATATATGAAACCCACACATGCTTTGGACTTTGTCTCATTCATTTTGCCTCTGTTTCAAGCTACAACACAAGCTATACAATCATTGTATTTGGAGTTTTTTGTCAAGTGCATTGTTAAGCAAATTTTTTCTTCAATATTGACTAAGTGATACATCAAATTGTGCAAAATCACATTATCATTGTCAAACCATCTGAATTTGCAAAAATTAAAATCAAGTGATGAAAACAAATACCTGTCATTTTGAAATTACGATTGTTACACCACTTAAAGGATAAGTTGGACACATTTTAAAGGAACTGGAAAAATTTCTCTTAGCGTGAGGAGCTAGCCTAAAAGATTGTATGTGACCAAGGGAAACAACAAAAAGCATTAGCAGTTAGTACGTGTGGGGTATGCACACAATTGTGGGACCTAGATGTGATGTCAAGGAGAAGGCGAATCAAGATGAATGATGGAGATCTGATCGGGATTAGATCGGCGACGGATAGGTCATCCGAAGCATGGAGTATCATGAAAAATAAAAGGATGAAGCAGTAGTGGATTAGAAACCACTCTTGACATGGCGCAATGTGATGAACTCCATTGGGAAAAGTGGTAAGAAAAAAATCAATGTCTGGAGCCTCTGAAACTGATCTTTTGAAACTTAATATAAAGGGTCATCGATTAAGTTAAAAGGGATCTTTTGTTGTGGAGCAAGTGGAAAGGTGGATAGGAGGACAACACGTGAATTTGCGCTCCAAGTTGTGGTCCAAAGGTCAACTGTAAGCTTTGCCTTTCACCATGAAGCTTTAGTACCTTTTTATTCTTAGAGTTTGTTGTTATGGAAGGGTTTCACTTTGTAGAAATGTTAAGTTATGTTCACATTAAGTCAAGGGGTTCCATATTTTTCATTTTGTGGAAATGTGAAGTTAAAGGATAAGTTTGACGCATTTTAAAGGAACTGGAAAAATTTCTCTTAGCGCGAGGAGCTAGTCTAATAGATTGTAATGTGACCAAGGGAAACAACAAAAAGGGCTAGCAGATCGTACGTGCGGGGTATGCAAATGATCGTAGGACCCATATGTGATGTGAAAGAGAGGGATAATGAAGACGAATGGTGGAGATCTGATCGGGATTGAATCGACGACGGAGAGGTGATTCAAAGCACAGAGTAGCATGAGAAATAAAAGGGTGAAGCGGTAGTGGATTATAAACCACTCTTGACATGGCACAATGTGATGAAATCTGCTGGGAAAAGTGGTAAGCGAAAATCCACTGCCTGGAGCCTTCAAAATTGATCTTTTGAAACTTAATATAAAGCGTCGTCGGCTAAGTTAAAAGGGATCTTTCATCGTGGTGAAAGTAGAAAGGTGGATAGGAGGACAACACATGAATTCACACTCCAGGTTGAGGTCCAAAGGTCAAATGTAAGCTTCGCCTCTCACAGGGAAGCTTTAGTACCTTGTTATTCACTAAGTTTACTGTTATGGAAGGGTTTCATTTTGTAGAAATGTTAAGTTAAATTAAGGGGTTCCATATTTTTCATTTTGTAGAAATGTTAAGTTAAAGGATAATTTGGACACATTTTAAAGGAATTGGAAAAATATTGAGGTGTATGTGATCAAGGTTAGAGATTTCTCTTAGCCAGGCCTGAAATTTCAAATTCCCTTTTCCCGTCAAATCGAAATTTGTTGACAGTTTGGTATTTTCATTGCTTGTCACTTTATGTTATTACAAATTTATTGAGTGTCAATATTTTACATCAAATTTACTTAATTTTTTTAAAGTAATTTTTTTAAAATGTCATATTAAAAGTCATTATCGCAACTGCTAAACTCAAGTGATTTGGCTTAGTTATTTGGAAATAGAAATATATATATCTTCCCAATCGAACAAGAAGGGAGAGACCTAGATTCCAGCAGTCATCCAAAAATAGAAAAAAAATATATCCATTTCTCATTTCATATAAGGAAAGTGACCCTAGAAAATCTATGGTTTATTGATCCTTCTACTGAATAAAATAAGCCAAGATACTAATTACCCTAATTCTACCTCAAATTTACTTGAAAACAATGAAATAAAACACCTTCAAACATTTTAAAATAATAAAAAATATTAAAATTAGAAAAACACTTAACTCTATACAAAAATCCTTGGAAAGAAGCATAAAGAATTACTCTTGAAGTCGATCATATCCTACTTGGATTCGTTCTTCAAATAATTTTAGGATTGGAAATGAGTATGCTCCTTCTTGGTTCCTCAATTGAAGTAACAGAACCAGGATGTTCTGATTTTCCAATATTGAAAGCAATGAATTCGCATGTTGTAAAGTGGATTCATGGAATTCGACATGTGTGAGCACCTGGAAGCCAAGGGTGATAATAAATGAGTTAACCTGCTCATTTATCCTAGAGAGTTCAAAGAATGTGTACTCGATCTGTCACCCTTCCACATAACATGTCTGATTTAGTGAACATGAATCCTGAATTATTTTCCAAAACCAATGTAACCACCAAGTTACTAAGTCAGAAGGTGGAAATTAACTAGCCTCAAGCATAGAAATGATTGCTGCCACATGATCATTGCTTACCATTGGATCTTAATGTGCTGAAATCATTGCACCAACAATCATTGCTATGCCGTAGGATGGTTAATGGTCGCCAACTCATAACTCAACCAAAGGGTACTAGTAATTATGACAAGTAATTAAATTCAATGAGTGTCAAATATATGGGTTTCAATTTTGCATAAATGTCAAGGTTGACATGCGGTGTATGCACGTGGTCATGGGACCCAAATATGATGTCGGGGATCGGGAAAACATGATTAGACAGAAAAAATGTCGTCAGGATAAGATCAACGGTTGGAAGGTGATCCAGAGCACGGAGTAGCATGAGAGATAAATGAGATAAGTGGTAGCGGATTATAAATCGCCTTCCACACAACGTGATGTGGTGAGATTCGCTGGGGAAAATGGTAAAGGGAAAACCACTCTTCCCAGCTTTAGAAACTGGTCCCATTACCTAATATAAAAATCATTGGTAATTGTGAAAATATTTATTTTGTCGCGGCATTGAGGAAACAGTGAAGATGTTGAGAACACACGGGCTTGCAATTCAGGTTGTTTTCCAAAGGTCAACTACAATGTTTTCACCACCTCCCAGGTATTTCTAACATGTTATTTCTTACTAAATTTGTGTTATGGAAGACGCTTCCTGTGCAGTTTCCTCTGCAAGTTCCTGGATAGGAAAGAGGAGGTTATAGTTGATAGATATGGAAATGTATTAGACCCAATTCTCTCTATGTGGAACATTTCTTAGTCGAAAGAACAGTTATGGAGTTTTAAATCACAAGGAAGAGATGTTTTGAATGCATAGAATTCTTTTATGTATTATTTCTATGTCAAGAAAACCTTGTATTACCCTGAATTTGTAGAGTGGTGTGTAAATAATTATTCTCCCATTGAGAGAGTAATTATGAACAAAAATGCTACTAGGAACCTTTGTCAGGTTAATGCAAATGTCATCCGCGAGCATCTGAATGTGCCTGAGATTTTTCCTAAATTCTAAAAGCTGGTAATGTGGTAGAGAGTCCTACCTTTCCCGTGGATGTTCATCTTTTTCGAGAAGAGGTCCAACTGGTGTTGTCAATACTGAGTCAAATATTGGGATATGATGATGACAAGTCAGTGATTGAAGTTATGATTGGTTTTCTGTTGAAGACAAATTTACTGCAACCAAAGACAAACCAAGTTTGTTGTTTTGGTTTCAATGAATTCTTATCCACTCCAATTCATTTTCAACTAGCGTATTTTCCCGAGTTGAGACATTTCAGGTATAAGTCATACTTACTGAACATGTTCCTATGCTCAAATGTCTCTGAGTTGCATTTCATCAATACAATTTTTTCACCTTGGCTACCTGGACAGATAAATATGTTCGATTTTGTGAATAAAATCATGGCGAAAGTATACATAATACTTTAGATGAAAAGTTTCCTAGAGTGTTAGATGAAATGAAAAGTACTTTGCATCCCTCAACAGAAAGTTGTACAGGAGACTAGTTTTTATATAAGGAATTCACTGTTGTTCGTGTTTATGGTTACACAGGACCACCTTACAAATTACTTTCCTTTTTGACTCCTAAAATTTTTGCGTTAGAATTTATCAGGCAGATGTTGTGTTCAGAAGAAGAACACTTCAGTAGTTTTAAGAACCCTTCTGATGTAAAGTTCCCATTCAAGATCGACCCTTTCATTTTAAAAAACAAGGCTACTTTGAATATTGCTGAAAAATGATTAGAGGCTATGGAATTCGAGAAAATGGAGAGGCTAAACTATGATCCAAGGCAAATCATATCGCAAAGAAGACAAAAAAATAAAAACAAGGCCTTCGAACATCAATCAATGGAAGGCATGGATAAAATAGTTAATTTGCTAGAATTTGAGGAGGATTGTGAAAGAGTCAAAGAAGAAATAATAGATGTAGGTGAAGAGAAAGGAAATGGATTTCCTATAATTACACACACACCATCTAACTCTACTTCCTCAAATAAAAGGGACCTATAGAAATCGACATAATGGATGTCAATGAAGAAAACTCAAACAAAAGACTAAAGACACAGCCTGAAAGGGAAATGCCGATGCAGGATGAGCATAGTGCAAATGATGAAAAAAAAGGTCTTATTTTACAACAATAACATGTATAAATATGATAATATTATTTTCATGAAGAAGTTAGCGTAGGATCTGACTCTAGATATAGATATAAGTTTGAGTTTGTTTCTAGCTACGCAAAACAAAGGAAGCAAGCTTTAAACGAGACACAAAATCTTTTTCCCGAGGTGAGAAAGTTAGCAGATCAACAATTGTCGCTAATTTCCACGAAGGATTTAGAGAGGAACACCCTTAAATTTTCGATGATAGATGATGAGAAAGTTTTTGAAGTCAAGTTTTGTTTGGAGAAAATAAGCATGCCTGATAAAATCCAGCTCCATCGACAGACTGTTGATGTTTTATATTTTGATTTACTAAAGTCCACATTGAATATTTCAAGGTTACAATCGGTTATTGATAAGTTGGAGAACCAACTCTGAGATGAGAAAGTGGAGAAAAAATCCCATTCAGTTCAGATTAAAAAATTACAGACAGACATTATAACTTCAGGGATTGAATCGACTAATGTTCAAGCATGTAAAAAATTGCTAGAAGAAAAAGAAAAAAACTATCCAAGTCCTTAAGAAAAAACTAAAAGTTCCAGCTAGGCAGCACGTTCAACTACCCAAGTTAACAGTGTTGCAGCAAGATAAGGATAAAAATTACCAGGAATTGATGGACTTTAAGGGGAAAATGTTAAAACTATAGAAGGATAAAGAGTCCTGGGAAATTGAACGATCTAGATTTGTGTCATAGATTTCAACTTTTAATGCCAATTGAAAATAAGAAGGGGAAGTGTTGGAGGAGTTGATGAGCCAACCCTTGATTCAGACTGAAGATGAAGTAAACGAATCTCCCACTAAATATTTATTTGTTGCCATGTCACAGATAAATTTGAGAGAGGGAGAAATCAAAGAGTTGAAAGAAGGTAATGTCCAACTGAAGCATGAATTGGATAAAATTATTGAAGAAAGAAACAAACTTTCAGGTGAAAAGAAACAACTTTAGAAGAGGATCAATGAATTGAATGATAATATGATAGGAAAACTACCCCTGCAAGGAGCTAAACATCTTATTTGAGATATTTTGACTATAGAAATCACCAAGTTTAGATCCTATTAAATTTTTGTGAGTTATAAGAATGCACTAGTGGATTTACCTCTTCAAATGTGTAAGTTGGTAAATGAAAATCTACACAAAAAACCACTGGAGATTGCCCAAAATGCTGTTAAATTTTTAAAAACTTTGACATATGAAGAGATGCAAGAAATAGCAATCAGGGATAGGCTAGCCATCATTCTATGGGCTAGAAAGTTTATAAATAAACATAATTTGGTCAAATTTGTACAAGAGAAAGAAAATCAGATGCTTATGGAGGTTAAGGATTTCAAGAAAATGTTTCAAGAACAGTTCGATGAAGGACTTCCTCCATTCTTGGATGATAAGGGAAAGTTATTTTCTCAAGAACATTATCATAAATTCCTAATGAATGAACTCATGGACCACTCCAAATTTGAAGAATTGACAAAGGCACTAACATGAAAAGTAATTATAGAGACATTGACTAATGACATTGAGATATTTGAATGGTTCTTGATCACTCAAAGAAGTCTACCACCTATTTTTTACACCCAATATGTGGAGTTAGAGGTGGCAATTAAAGAAATGATGGATTGTGACATCCTAAATCATGAACAATGAAAGGCCGTGGAAAAATTTGGGAAAACCAAATATAGACTACACCAATGATGAACAAGTGTCACAATGCAAGGGAGAAATTCGGATATCTCTTTGGCCTACCACATGGATTCCCTACCAAATTTGTTTTTATTAAAAAATTCCAGTTACTAGATTCCTGGGAGTTAGGGATTTAGTTAAAAGAACATTAATTTACAAGAGGTTTGTTAAAAATTTGCTCGAGGAGCCATTTTGTATATAATTTGCATTTTATGATGTTTGGGGTTGGATCCCAAACAAAAGAAGCATATTGTTCATGGACAATATTTTCTGAATACAATTTTGCAGAGAATAGAAAAAATGAACTCTTTTTTTGAGACATAGATTCTTGTGGTAATGGTTTTAAGTTTGTGATCTCGTCTATGTGTATGTGTAATATTTACCTCTGTTTCCTTTATGTGTTTTTCTTCTTAAATATTTGGTTGAGAAAAAATGATTTGGAATTTGTCTATGATGCTCCAAATTCATGCAAATGGATACTCATTATTTTCTATCTAACATTGCATTTTGCATATGCTTTTAAAGCTTATTAGATGACTATGTGTTATTAGCTCATGGAAGTTGCATAGCTCAGACTAAGTTTTGTATGATTACTAAAAGAAAAGGTATCTCTTTTTGAGTCTCATGTTGTACAATAATTGGAAAAATGGTTTTTCAGATATTATTGGCAACAATGCTGATGGTAATAGTTCAGCAATTGACAACAAAGTTGAGAAATCAGGGAAATTTTAAGGTTTAAATATTGATAGTCCATTCAATGTTTATGGTTTCAGATCTTAAAATTTCCAGTGGAAGTGTTTTTTTAATTTTGTCTTGTTTGTGTGGAGTGCATATTAACTCATTAGGAAATTGTGACTGATGTTGATTTGAAAGATGGCTAGGGTGTGGAAATCTCTTGTTATAAAACTCACTGTTGTGGTATGGACCTTCCACGGACCTTCCTTATAAAGTGATGATAAAACATATTGTTTTTGTTTGGAGCGGGTTTGGAACACTTATGGACTACATACCTTGAGAGAGAATATAACATTTTGACGCCTCTGTCTTCTGGGTAAAAGGGTTGTGTCCCCACCTTGATGGTACACCTTGCTACTATGGGTAAATGAGTTATTCTCCTACCTTTATTGAAACACCTTGATTACATATTTTTTTAACCCATAAAATAAACCCCTAAACCCTAAATATGACCCCAATATAATGTTTTTTTATTTATAATTATTAAACCCCTAATATGAACGGATGTGATATGGTATTCGTTCGTCAGCGACACCCTTGTGGACTAATATCTGTGCTCCACTGTTTGAGTGTGCTATGTTGTAAGAAAGCCATGGGATTTGTATGGGATACAAACTGAGCTCTGGTTTGTGTGTGGAATGTCATCATTACCTGATATTTTACGGACTGTTGTTTCTGGGTCTGTTTCTCCAGTAATTGGGGTTTCCTTACGGTTCACTTCAATAAGACCCAAACACTCAAATAGTGCAATAGATATCTTAGTCCACTAAAACAGGGTTATGGCTTCTTTTAGCAGCCCCAAACAACTCACATCCTACTCAAGAAATCCATGGTCTTTGTATGGGCTACAAATTGAGCTCTGGTTTGTGTGTGGAATGTCATTACCTGATATTTTATGGACTATTGTTTCTTGGACTGCTGCTCCAGTAATTAGGTATTCCTTGCTTGTCACTGGGTTACCTTGACTGCTACTGACCTGCTACTATAGCTGAATAAACCTACAGTAACTGAATTTATTCTCTCTCAGGTATGTCCTTAGTTCCTGTAGTGACTTGTCTCTTAATAGACACGATCTAATCTAAAAAAGTATCACTGAGTATAAGGAAGGCTTCAACTCTGCTAGTGGGTTATCTTATTTGTTTTCTTTGTTCTTTGAGTTAGATTTACTCCTGTTGATTTTTATTGGCTTTGTATGCTTTTCACCTGTAACTATATAATTTAATATTGATGTTATTTATTTACTGTCTTTGTTTTATAAGTTTGAAGCATAATTTTCATCTCTTTCAACTTTTACTTTCCCGAATGTGGACTTTCAGGAGTGCTAAAGTTGAAAGAGATGGAAATTATGCGTTAAAATTATCTTGTCTAGTTACAACGATACTATTTTGTTTCTAGTACTGTTTTGTCATGTTTTGTCATGGTTTATGTATTTCTTCTTATCATCTATCCGCTACTAAGTTTAAATATCAAAATATGGTTGGCAGTTTCCTAGTGGGTTATCTTATTTGTTTTCTTTGTACTTTGAGTTAAACACAAGTTAGATTTACTATTGTTGTTATTTATTGTCTTTGTATGCTTTTCAACTGTAACTACACAAGAGTGAGACAAGACACATACAATATAAGTTTAAAGCATAACTTTCATCTCTTTCATCTCTTTCAACTTTTACACTCCCAAATGTGGACCTTTGGTAGTGTTGAAGTTGAGAGATGAAAATTATGCGTTAGACTTGTGTGGAATAATTAGAGGAAATTTCAACTCAAAATGGGCCTCCTAAGGAAAATTAATAAAACAATAGTTAAAATAATAAAATAATATTTATTAATTTTGGAGGAAGAAAAGAAAAAACTATTTTTTTGTTCGTATTTTCAACTTATCTCCGTGTGTTTTTACTCAAATTTTGATCGAAAGAGCTTATTGGATGCAGAATTTAATTCTGTATCCAACGAGCTCTCCCAATCGAAATTTGAGTAAAAACACAGGGAGATATGTCAAAAATACGAACAAAAAAAGTATTTTTTTTATGATACGTATCCCCAAATTTATATTAAAAAATTGTTTAAGAGGTGCTCCCTTTTTGAATTTTAAAGAATTTTGATTGGCTAATACATGATGACATGGAATTTGTATTATTTTTGTAAGGCCCATTTTAAATTGATTTAATATCTTCGCTGCAATGTTTGGGTGTGCTAAGTTGAGTATAAGGAAGGTTTCAAATCTCCTAGTGGGTTATATTATTTGTTTTATTTGTACTTTGAGTTAGATTTAATACTGCTGTTATTTATTGTCTTTGTATGATTTTCATCTTTAACACAGGGACCTTAGGGAGTGTTAAAGTTGAAAGAGATGAAAATTATGCTTTAAACTTATCGTGTCTCGTTACAATGATACTATTTTGTTTCTAGTACTGTTTTGTCATCGTTTGCCATGGTTTATGTCTGTTTGAGATGGTTTGTCACGGTTTATGTCCTTTTTCTTATTAGATATCTACTGCTATGTTTAAATATCAAAATCTGGTCGGAAATTTACAAAAGTTACAGTTGCATTGATGCCTATTTATGGATTTCAGTCGTAGTTGCAGTTCCAAGCTAACTACTTTTTATGGATTTCATTCATATTCCTTGTATAAGTTGTTTGAATGGTTATAATTTTTATAACTATTGACTCTTATACAATGATGAAAAAAATATATAAAACAATGTACCCTGAGAGAGAGAAAATATTACCGGTCTTGTTGGTCCTATAAAGGAGTTGCTTGTCCACCTTATATAGTTCACCTTGACCTTGTGGGTTTTTGGTTTGTTTTGTTGTTCCCCCCTTGGTTGAATCATGATCCTTTATCTTACTTGGTCAATAGGTTATGTTTATTAATGTTCGAATACTCTATATTAAGGAGTATCTAGATTATAAATTAAATTTTTAATTTAACATGAGAGACAGATCCAGTTCATGGTCTGTCGCTCCAGTGTGACTGAGGTCTCTCCCTCTGCGTGATCTTTGATGTTGCTCCATGTGATCTCTTAATGCACCACCGAAATGGTTTAATTTTCCTGTGTGAATAGTCTTTCCTTATTGCACCTTCCACATGGACACTTCACACCAGTGTGACCGTGAGTCTATTGGATTGTTGGTCCTTCCCTAGCGTGACTGTGCTTTGTTTCTTAGGTGGACTGTTTTTTCTTCCACATCGTAATCGTGAGTCTGTTTCTTGGTGGACCGTGGGTCCTTCACTAGCGTGACCGTGATCTATTTCTTGGAACTTTATTGGTGAATTTTGGGTCTTTCACTAGCATGACTGTGATCTATTTTCTTGAGTGGACTGTGGGTCCTTCCCCAGTGTGACCGTGATTTGTTTTCTTGGTGGACTGTGGGTCCTTCTCTAGCATAACCATGATCTGTTTTCTTGAGTGGACTGTGGGTCCTTACCCAATGTAACCATGATCCTGTTTTCTTGTGTGGATTGTGGGTTCTTCCCCAATGTGATAGTGAGTTTCACTTTATGGGTGGACTGTGTTTTTTCAAGATTGACTATGCAAGTATGCTTGTGTGCCTCTGCACTATGTGACTGCATCCTTACCCAGCATGACTCTGTGTCCTTTGTCAGCATGACTGTACTGGGTATGACTGTGATTTTTGACTAAGAAGTATGGGTCAGTATGCTTCTGCTTTAACCCTCTCAGGCTCTCTCTCAAGGTACACAAATTGTTTTCCTAGATTGGCTTGTCCCTTCGGCGACAAGATCAAATATGAAATATTTGAGTATATGGTTGATTCAAATATTGGTTAGGATTCTTTACTGTTGATATCTAATGTACATTATTTTATCATGTTGTTACTGTACATGGCATTTGATGATTCTTGAGGACCAACTTTAACGCAGTGACTAATGGAGTGTTAAGTTGAAAAAGATGAAAATTATGTTTATTTATTACAGTTCAAATTTTAGTAGAGAAGTAATGTTCTGAATCAGATTTTATATGTTGATGCATTAAAGTTTACTTCTTAAATTAAAAACTTGACCCTTGAACTTCAACATCAAGTACTTTGGAGACATGTACATGGCATATTCCATGCTTGGTTTTTATGTTTTTTGTTATTTGGATTTCCTTTTTATCCTTGTTTAGTTTTCTTGAAAAGTATAGGAAGCTTACTTTATAATTTTCTCTTTGCCTTTAATGACACATCTAATTTTCATGTCCCTGATCTATGAATTAGCATTATTTTTCCTTTTATGTGAGATATTACTTGTTTACCATATGACACTTATGTAGGTTTTGAGATGGGCCCCCAATGCTGGACAGAATCTCAACACTGTTGATGATTTCTTTACCAATTCCATTGTAAAAAGCCACTATAAGAACCATGGGAAAGTAACTAACTGTATAAATGTCTACCTTTGTTTCATTATATGATTAGGTTTCTTTCATTATGTATATAAACATACATAGACCAATTTGCATGCAATACATATACATACAAAAGCTATTCAAATCTGCATTGTGCAATGCATTTTCTTGTAGACTTTATTGACTAGAGTGAACAACATCACTGGAATAGCCTACAGGGATGACCCTAAAATCTTTGCATGGGAGCTCAAGAACAAGCCATTGTCAAGTGATCCTTCTGGGAGGACCATCCAGGTCAACTAATACCTTGTATCTTTGAATCAAAACTAGAAAATGGAAAACAATTGTAACCAAAGATTCAAACAAGGATGTTGTGTTTAAGGTATTGTTTCTATTGTTAAGCAACACCGTTTCAGATCTTGTATATTGATAGTTTGCTAGGGTTCTAGGGTTCTATTAATAATTATGCTTTCCAGTACTTAATTATTTTGGTAATGATTGTGTGTTAGAATTATGAGTAAACATGGTAGTTCTTTGGCTGTGATGATCAAACAGGGGTGGATTGAGGAGATGACTAGCCATGTGAAATCCATTGATGGAAACCATCTTCTGGAGGCTTGTTTGGAAGGATTTTATGGTTAATACAAAACTAAGATCAAGCCAGGCTTCTCTGTGGGGACAAATTTCATCACCAATAACCAAATCAAAGGAATTTATTTTGCAACTGTTCATTCCTATCCTGACATTTGTCTACCTTTGTTTCATTATATGATCAAGTTTATTTCATTATGTATATAAACATACATAGACCAATTTGCATGCAATACATATACATACAAAATCTATTCAAATCTGCATTGTGCAATGCATTTTCTTGTAGACTTTATTGACTAGAGTGAACAACATCACTGGAATAGCCTACAGGGATGACCCTAAAATCTTTGCATGGGAGCTCAAGAACAAGCCATTGTCAAGTGATCCTTCTGGGAGGACCATCCAGGTCAACTAATACCTTGTATCTTTGAATCAAAACTAGAAAATGGAAAACAATTGTAACCAAAGATTCAAACAAGGATGTTGTGTTTAAGGTATTGTTTCTATTGTTAAGCAACACCGTTTCAGATCTTGTATATTGATAGTTTGCTAGGGTTATAGGGTTCTATTAATAATTATGCTTTCCAGTACTTAATTATTTTGGTAATGATTGTGTGTTAGAATTATGAGTAAACATGGTAGTTCTTTGGCTGTGATGATCAAACAGGGGTGGATTGAGGAGATGACTAGCCATGTGAAATCCATTGATGGAAACCATCTTCTGGAGGCTTGTTTGGAAGGATTTTATGGTTAATACAAAACTAAGATCAAGCCAGGCTTCTCTATGGGGACAAATTTCATCACCAATAACCAAATCAAAGGAATTTATTTTGCAACTGTTCATTCCTATCCTGACATTTGACAAGTCTCTATGTTTTTAACCCATATTTATATTGTATTGGAGTGATTTAAAGTTTGGGAATTATATGTTTTTACAAAGTTAGATCTGTTTTATAGACTTTTATGTATTGTTAAATGCTAATATGTAATATTAGTAATTGTAATAAATAGAAAATTGTAATTGAGCAACTACTACTATTTTATTTTTTGAATATTAAAATTTGAAGTTAAAACTTTAGAGTCTTATTTAAAACTTGAAATTCCCCTTTATGTAATGCATGTCTATATTATTTTATACATTTATTTATATGTGGTATTAGGCTATAGCTATACTATTGTACGTGCATCCCTTGTTTTTGGGTATCATGTTGTGTACTCACTGGACTCTTACTCAACGTATCTCTGTAGCCACAGATCCATGCAACCTTGGAGTTGATGTTTAAACTTTGCAGACCTTTGAAAGAATGCCTATTTAGTTATTATGAAAGGAATGTGATATTTGTGGTGTTGGTCATTGTGGGTGAAGTAATGTACATCCACACTATACATCAAAATAAGCAAGGTGCATTGTAGAATGCATGTGGGGTATCATGTCAATATACTAGGTATAAATATAAAGGGGTATAAAAAATGTAAATGAAAAAACGGATACATGAAATATATAGTGAAAATAGGGGTTCTTAAAATTGGGAAGGCATATTAGGAGGGGGTTAAAAAACGATTTTGGGATGTATTTTCCAATATTTATTGAAATTATGGGTATTGTTTCACATGCCACGAACGAATGTGCTATGGCATGGTTTCACTAAGTGAAGACCCAGTGTTTCAAATCAAGGGTTGTTTTTAACACAAAAATATGAGTTTTGAGTTCTCATTTTAGGTATAAAGTTCTTGTTAAGTTGTATAACTTGTTAATAGTGCGTATAGTGCACCACTAATGCATATCGGTCAAAAATTTAAATTGCATCAGTGCCCCAGATACATGTTAACACATCGTGATGTCAGGGAGGACCTTTTAAGGTACCACACCAATGCGTAATGGTGCGTATAATGCATACCTTTTAAGGTACCACCCCAATGCGTAATGGTGCATATAGTGCACTGTTCTCGCCTATGGGTAAAAAATTTAAATTATATCTATGTCTCAAATACATGTTAGTGCATCGTGATGCTGATGTGGAAATTTTAAGGTACTACACCGATAAAGACATAACAATTTTGTTGAAAAGGTTTGGTTTATGTTTATAGTTTTTTATGATACCATAGCACATCGATGTTTGGGAAACTAATTCATGAATGCACCAGAATGATGCTCCATGTAAATTTACAAGGTGCAATGTGAATAGTGAGAGCCGGACCATTTGGTTCACATCGTGTAGGTTATTTATTTATTAATTTTTAATTAATGAGAAAAAGGTAAATTTTAAATTATAATCCACCAAAAAGTTAAATTATGAACTAACAAAGAATTTACCTAAACATTTTGGCTTCTAGGAGGCATGGTTGTGATGTAATTTAAATTTGAAAATTTTCCCACTGTTTGGAAAAATTCAAACTATAGTCAACAACTAACAGATGCGGAAAATTCCTCCATGTGGAGCACGAATGTGAGGGCATCTGAGTAGAAGATGTACGACATTACAAATATAGGGCTCAAAAGGACTATTGTGTGGTAAACATGAAATTTTCATTCGATAATTCTTTGTATAAAAACTTGTTCTAGTGCATCTGAAGATATAACACAACGGTACATGTATTTATATATAACACATCGGTAATAAAAAAATCATTGTTTTAATTTCATTTTTAACCCTAAAGCGATGCGTATAATATTATATCACATCGGTGTGATTTATTTTATAAATCACATAGATAATATAAAAATTGCACTCCGGTATTCTAGAACTTTACCCTACTTCGGTGCTGTCATTGACGTGGCATATCGATGCATTTGTTTCACTTAAGCACACTGCATTTTTAATTTTTATTAAATCTGAGAGTGGTGCAACAATATTTATGTCCTCTCGGTGTGTGTCTTATCTAAACGCACTGGGCATTTTTATTTATGTAACACACCGTTTTCAATTTATTTATTTATTTTACGCTTCATGATTTTTTTTTGACATGGTGCAACATGGTTTATGGCTTCTCGGTGTGTCTGTATTGAAAACACACCAATGCGTTATGGTTAATCTAAGCACACTAAAAAATCCTCCCCTAAAACCTCCAGGCTCTTGCATTTGCCAATGACCTTCTCTATAAATGAATATTTGGACTCTTTTGAGAGGGGAATCTGCTATAATATCTACTGAGGGGCCTTCTTCTTGTAGTGAATCCACCTCCACCTTCTCATTTTCCTACAGTTGCACCATAATAACCACTTCCTCGACGAACCTATACAACATGCAAAACAACTGGTGATCTTGTTAGCGAGCCCAAAGATCATCGTTGAACGCATTCTTAGTTCCAAACATCCACTTCTCTTTTGGCTCAACTTCCATAGAATCACAACACAAAAAACTTTGTAGAAGCTTTAGGAAATCCAGATTGGGACGCAACTATGAATGAAGAATATTGTTTCGTAATGGTGAATGATACTTGGGATCGTGCACCTCTTACAAAAGGAAGAAAACTTTTCATATCTAAATGGGTATATTGAACTAAGTATGCATTTTATGGAAGTGTCGAAAGAGTTAAGGCAATGTTAGTTGTTAAAGGATTATCCTAAGTTGAAGGGATTGAATACAATGAAACATTTTCCCCTATTGAGAAAATGAAATCCATCTGCCTTGTTCTTACCCTTGTCGCGTTACATAGGGAGGCCCATCAAATGGATGTCAAGTCCACCTTTTTGCATGAGGTTTTGCAAGAATAAGTTTACATGGAACAACCTTTCAGATATTTTCAAAATGACTCTATCATTGTATATCAATTTAACTAATATCTATATGGCCTTCAACAAGCTTCTTGAGCCTGGTATGCCAAAATAAATAGCTTTCTCCTTGACATTGGCTTTTCTAGATGCCATTATGATACTAATGTTTATACCAAGAAAGTAGGAAACCATCTCATCATCATTTTTCTTTATGTTGATGAACATATTCTTACTGGTAGTGATCATAAACTTTTAACCCTTGTGAAATCCAATCTTAAGCAAAAATTTAAAATGACAAACTTAGGGCATTTGCATTATTTTCTTAACCTCCAACTCTTGCAAACCAGAGAAGGTATCTTTCTTTCTCAGTCTTAAGTATGATTATGACCTTATTTGTCGCTTATACATGGAAGATTGTAAACCATCCCCATCTCCCTTCCAGTCTAGAATCAAACTTTTTTCCACTTGCACTTCACTCAAAGTAGATGCCTCCTTGTATCATTAGCTTGTTGGTAGTCTCTTATACTTGACTCATACCCGTCTTAATATTTCCTTTGTTCTTGGTCTTGTTCCATCTATATGCAAACACCCCATGAAAAACACTAGAAAGCAACAAAACAATACTTCAATATATTTGGCCTACAATTCAATTTGGGGCTCATTACAGTTTAGGGGGACTCCTTTATTGGTTGGTTTCACTGATTCAGATTGGGCTAACGACCCTGAGATTAGAAGTCTACTATAAATTATGTTTTTAGTCTTGGTTATAGACATGTCACTTGGGATTTTAAGAAACATCAAGATCTTATTATTTCTTTAGTAGAATCCGAGTATTGAGTCTCAACTAATGTATTCAGGAAGCCTTGTGGCTTCGATAAATCCTTTCAATGTTTGGATTGAGAAACAACATACAACTACCATTTGGTGTGACAATAAAAATGGAATAAATATCACCAAATATCTAGTTCAACATCGGTGCATCAAATACATTGAGCTACATATGTACTTCATAAAAAAACTTGTTCCGATCGTGTTCCTGAAGTGCTCTTTTTCCATATAAATGGTCAAGTTGCAGACATCTTCACAAAGTCTCTTATAGAGATGATTTTTTCTAAACTTATATCTATGTTAGGAATTCAATAATTTGTCATTAAGGGGGGATAGGCTCTAATTTATCCTTCCTTCTGTCATATCCCAAGTTGTTCTTATGGGGGATGTTAGGATATTTACACACTTAGGAGTTAGTGAAGATCAACTTGTTATAATGTATATTTAGGTGAAGTATGTTTCTTTAGTTTGCATTATTATGCATTGGTACATATGTAATATGACGGTCAAAATATGTTATAGACATAGAGTGATATGGTGATTCATTCTCACCTTGATCTTAACGACCTTTGATCCTTGGATTAACACCTGATTGGTCCATGATCTTTATTTAAATAACATGGAGATTCATTTTCTCGATGATTGGTTGTGAGAAATTCAGTGTAACATTATTTTTTATTTTGCATAATATTATTTCTTCAAGTAGTTATTTAGCTGTGGGTTGTTTCCCCTCTTCAAGGGTTTTAACCACTTAAAAAGTTGGTGTGTTGATCTATGATCTATTTGTGTGAGCGGTTTCTCAAGGTGTTTGATATTTTGGAAATATCCTATGTTAGTTGAACATGCAATAAACCACTAAATATACATATTTCATTCAGGAAGAAAAAAATTAAAATGGAAATAGAGAGATAGAATAAGAAAAATAACAAGAAACTAGAAGGCCTTCAAATGGCATCTATGATTGAGAGTGAAACCTCAATTTTATAGAAATTGCTTAATTGCAATGTACTTCATAGCATTTCCTTGCAATTTCATGTCATTTTAAAATTGATGCATCTCAAATATATTTTCCTTAATGTTGTATCTCAGGCCAATGTGAAATGTTGGAACATGTCTTGCTATTTGCAGTTGCAAGCTATATGAATGCTTGTTATGTTAAAGGTTGTTCTGTAGCATAGGTGAACAAGTGTTGTAATTAAATATGTGCAAAGGTGAGACCAAATGTGTTGTATAATATAGGTAAGCAATGGAGTTTTTCTCTTCATTGTCTAGAGCCATGGATTCAGGGGTTGGTTTTCAAATTGGAAATTATAGTTATGCAACAAATTCCAAAGATAAAATATAATAGTAAAGTTATAGTAATCCAATGCCTTAAGAATGAAGGAAAGTGATAAAAAAAGCCACTTCAAGGGGGAAACCTCCTTATATAATGTAGCAAAGACACAAGGTAAGACATGATGATCCTAAATATAGGTCTCCTTGGTAAAAATGTAGGAGACAAAGGGTGTAATTACAATTATAGATGACCCTACGATTACAGTTAAGGTCCTAGACAAACAATAAAGATAATACAAATATAACACTATACATGAAATGTTACAGTATATAGGGATTAACATACCTCTCCCATTCAAACCAATGTTTTCCTCGACATTTGATTAATTATGGATGTTTATGCCTAAAAAAAATCTTTCCATGTCGCCTTCTATTGTCAAGTTCTTCCACTTGATGAGGTACTTAGTAATTGATTTATTTCACAGTTTCTTAGTCCTTTTGTCAATTATTGTTTCAGGTTCTAGTACCAATTTCAGTTCTTCATCAATCTATGCTAAAATAGTCTGGACTGGGATCTTGTCACCAATTACCTTTTTAAAGAAAGAGACATGTAAGACTAGAAATACATGTGAAGAAGGAGGAAAATCCAATTTGCAATTCATACTTCCAATCCTCTACAGCACCTTACAGGGACCATGGTACCACCATAGTACTTTGGTGATATTTATTGTCCTTATTTTGTTGTTTGAGGGACATATTTTTGTATGGTTGTAGCCTAAAAAATACCCAATCCCCCACTTCAAATTTATTTTCACTTCCATGTTGATTTGCTTGTTGTTTCATCCTATTTTGTGCTATATACAAGTTATCTATCAATAGTTGGATAACCTTTTGTTGGTGCTTTATGTGATTCGCCACTCATTGGACCCTAGATTTCTATTTCAAGGATGATGTTATGGAAGGAGGATGATATCCATAAAGTGCCATAAATGGTGAATTTTTTTATGAAGTATGGAAATATGTGTTATACCACCATTATATTAAGGGAAACCACTTGATCCATTGTGTTTTTTTATCATATGCAAAGAAACAAAGATACCCTTCCAGGATTTTATCCACAATCTTAGTTTTCCCATCATATTGAGGATGGTAAGAGGAATTGTGAGCCAACTAAGTGCCCAAACAATAAAATATTTCCTTCCTAAATTTTTTAATGAAAATTGGATCTCTATCACTTTAAATAATATTGGGGATTACATGTAGCTTCTGAACTGATTCTATGAATGTTACAGCTACCATACTTGCTTTAAATGGATGAGAAAGAGAGAAGAAATGGACATATTTTATGAGTAAATCCACTAATACCATGATGATTGTATTTCCTTCTAACCCGTGATAAAATCCATTGAGGCCTCTTCCCAACGTTGACTTGGTATGGCTAATGGTAGTAGAAGACACAATGTCTTGGTTACCTCTCTTTTTTTGGTAAACCAAACATTTTGCTACAGAATTTTGAGCATCATTTTTAATATCTTCCCCCAAAAAATCCTTCTTTATACTAGGATATGTTTTCAAGAATTCTGAATGTCCTCCTTTAGGAGAAGTGCAATTCCAAAATAGCTTTTGTTTGAGTTGATAATTCTTACATAGGTATGGGATATCTTGTTATGATAATGAATCATTCTTCCACACAAATTTATCTAGCGAAATAGGGTATTCTTGTAGTTTTTGAACTAGCTTGCATTCCTTCTTCTACCCAATCAGATTGAATAATGGAAACGACAAAAAGTAAACTCTCAATGCCATCTTCTTTACTTGATAGTGCATATGCCACCGTGACATTTTGGTTTCCTTATTTGTAAATAATTTCAACATCATAACCTAGCATATTTGTAACCCATTTTTTTCACTCTTCTAAATATAATCTTTGTTCCAAGAAATACTTTTGTTGTGATCTACTCTTATCTTTAAGTGCATTCTTACTAGGTAATGTTGTCATTTCTTAATTGCATGTAATATGGTCAATATTTCCTTTTCATAAATTGATTTTTGTAAATTTTTTCCTTTAAGTTGACAACTTTCAAAGGCAAGTGGCCTTCCTTCTTGCATTCAAATTGCATCTATTCCATGCCCTAAGGCATTGCATTTCACTATAAAGTATTTTTTTTTGAAATAAGGTGTGGTTAATGCTGGAGTTGTACACATAGGCACTTTAAGTTTTTCAAAAGCTTCAGTTGTTTCTTGAGTCTAAGATAATGCCTCCCTTTTCAATAACCTTGTTAGAGGTGTTGTTGTTTTAATATAATTCTTGACAAAGTTGCGGTAGTAGCGTGTCAATCCTAAGAATCCTCTAAGATTCTTCAAGATTTTTGGAACTTCCCATTCCATGATAGCCTTAATTTTGTTTGGGTCCACTTTGATTTCTTTGTGAGATAGAATATGACCCATATATTCCACTTATTGAACCCCAAAGGCACACTTAGAAGGATTTGCATACAATTGGTGCTCCTCCAATAGTTTTAAGACCCTTTCAACATGTTGTACATGCTCCTCTCAAGATTTTCTATAGATTAGTATAACATAAAAAAATACTAACACAAATTTTCTCAATAAGAGTTTAAAAATAGAATTCATCAATATTTGAAATGTGGAAGGTGCATTGGTGAGGCCAAATAACATCACCAAAAATTCATAATGACCTTGATGTGTTCTTAAGGTTATTTTTGGAATCTCTTCTTTCCTCATTTTGATTTAATGATATCTAGAACGAAGATCCAACTTGGTAAAGAAAATTTCTCCCTATAATTCATCTAGTAATTAATCAATGGAGGGAATAGGAAACTTATATTTTATGGTTATCTTATTGATCTCTCTATAGTATATACACATATTCCATGAACCTTCCTTTTTATGAACCATCACCATTGGTGTAGAGGAATAAATTTGGCTAGGTTGAATGATGCCTACATCTAACATTTCTTGAACCATTTTTTAAATTTCACTCTTTTGTGCATATGGGTACCTGCAATATCTGTTAATGTCATAAATTATATATATGAATCATAGTCCACAACATAATATCCATGCATTCTATACTTGGTACATATATTTTCTCTCTCTATATAACATATATATCCATACCTCCTATATGTCAGTACTTACCCCCAAGTAGTATTAGTAATTTTCAATTTTCTTCTCAACATAAAGCAATCATATCAACTTTCATAATATGTACATAACATGCTTCTAAATAAAATTTGAAAACATGTATCAATTTTATAGTAGTACTAATGTACATATAGGTTGTTCAATCCATGAGCATACGACATGTACATGGTCATTCATCTGGCTGCCTATTACCAACAGTTATTAATGAATACCATTACAGGGACTGTGGCCTTATACTATGGTGCGGTCCAATACTTTTTTATGAGCCCTTTGAGGTTCCTCGGTCCTTAACTCAACTTGCCACTGCAACATACCCCACCCAACATGAGGACGATACCCTTTCACTTTATTATATAGTTCTTCAGGTGTATCTCCTACTTGTTATCTTTAGGGTGTGCATACAACTTGGGTGTCCTCAAGTTGCTTGGTAAAACCAATTGTTGATCCAATCCATAATTGGTCTTATCAGGCTTTCACACTAACATTCTTGTTTCGTGGAACCAATGCCAAACCAATACTCACTTGGTCATATCAAGCTTTCACATCATCACTCACACATATCTTACTTTATTATTATTTGTTTGATATTATTAGGTTCATTTGTTAGTCATAGCACCTCCCTCCCCCTCCTGCTTTTGTTAGTAGGTGAGAGAATTTTATTATCTTATTTACATTAACTTCATTCTTCTCATTGCAGGCTTTATGAATGCAAGTAATGGTGTTATTGAAATTTCCATAACCCATTTCCTGCAATCACTTCAAAGCAATGTCATCCAAAATGGCATATAATAAATGCTTTCAAAAGAAATGATCTCTTTCCATTTATCAATTCGTCCATCTAGTTCTTTTACAAACAACCATGGACTCACTTGCCCAAGTGCAACATAATTGTATGTACCATTCCTAGATTATTCATTCTCAAGATTTAATTTCATAACATTCATGTATTTCTATAGAACTAATACCTTTGCACTATGCATACTGATCATTTCACATATTTTTCCTAAAACATACGTTCACATCAAAATTTCTAAGCATCATATTACAATTTCATATTTTGATACTTATAGTATATTGCAAAAGACGTGTAAATCATTTTAACAATACTTTAATAATGTCAATTTACACCTATTATCTTTTCTAGACCAATTGCTTTAACATAGGTATGTCATCAATATTAACATGCTAAAAAATGTTGTGGTTACTTCTTTCAAGTATTTTAATAGAAATTCAAATCTACCAATTTATTTCCTATTGTTTTTCTTGTGAAGTATATACTGGGCATAACAAATCATTCGACTACGTTTCTTTAGATGCAATTGATTTAACATATGATTGATTTTTAATAGCATCTTGCAATCCTTTCAAGAACAACCATTGAATCATAATTCACAATAAATGTTACCTCATCCCATCGAGGAGTTTAATAATTGCTTTCCATTACCTTCACTTCAGTTTGCCAAAGCTTCTTGCAGTCATGTGTACCTGTATATTACACTCACGACTACTTGCAAGGAGTTATCAGTTCGACAAAATATTTTAAAATGAGGAGTAAAATATAACAACAAGTTTCTACCTTAATGCATTTAAACATTAATATTATACACAATGCACAATCTTGATGCAACAATTATATCGTTATGCACAATCCCTATGCATTAAATACTTCAACACATATAATATTGTTGCAATTAAAGTGTATCAATATGCATGATCTTGTTTGAACTGCACACTGCATATCCTTTTTGTCGATTTGGACATCATTTGTCTAATACTTCCTCTTTAACATATTAAGCATCAATCATATCATGCTTTAATATAAGTTTGAATACATACTAACTTGTAGTGTTACTACCAACTTTACTACATCGTGTTCTCACATTGGACATTTCTTCCATAATGTATTAAATAACAAACGATTTCATGAATAAACTTAACATGTATTTAACTTCTCTAACATAATTGCGACAAGTCATAATTGAACTTGTACCTACAATTTTGTGGTTGGTATTGCCATTTCAAGCACATACAAGGAGTCGACCTTGCCAATTTTCCTATTTACTTTTCAAATTCAAACTTATGATTAATATTTTTATGCATAAACATCAATCTTCTTTGACTTGTGGGTGCAAGGCTGGGTGATCATGTTTTGATTTCCTCCGGCCCACTACATGAATACAAACACATTCAAGATTACTTAAACTTGCATTCTACTTAGCATTATGCATTTGAAAATATTATAAGCATATATTTGCATAAGTATGTCAATGTGCATTACAGTTACATCCTACCAATGTTGTAATGCATTCAATTGTATTTAAATGTTTCTTCTTAGTACCAAAAGGCTTATGATACATTCATGCATGTTTATATAATTTTTATAGCATTATATAATCAATCTTACTTCAATGCATACTTGTCTTGTTGTTGTCATAACCTCTTGGTTTAACACACATATACAAAGATAAACATATCAATCATTATATCAAATTCTTATAATTTATATCAATCAACAAATATCTATAACAACAATATCTTACTAACTTATTTACATTTATTATGCTTCGTGATCATATCCATGCAACATGAACATAAACAAAAGAAATAAATTATGTTCTATGTTTTTAGGGATTTCTTTTTAGCTTATGCTTAAATCCTAATACAATTCTTCGTAACATTAAATATGGTAATAAAAATTTAATTTATCATTACCTTAAGCTTTACTTGTAACTAACTTAGGTTACATAACATATGGATTCCTTATTCATTACTACATTTACTTCTTATGTAAGATGATGAATAATCATAGATGTTCCATTGATAATCCATCATACACAACTATGCTATCGTATTAAATTAAGCACAACAAATCTATGTAACCTTTTACATGCTTTAACTATAGTATGTAAACTATATCATCTATGGCCAAAAAAATTCTAGTATACCATTTTAAACTACTCTTTCTATATTATGCATACCAATAAAGTTCATGAAAAGAACTTTGCATTCAATAATTAATGATTAATAAAAATAGAACAATTTACCAACACATATGTGAGTACATTGGGCTGTAGTGTTGTTACTCTGCTCTAATACTATTTGTAATGTTCTCAAAATCTTCTATAATTTTTTTGGGAAATGGGGTATAATTGTTTTCCTTAAACCTCATCCAAACAAAATATGTTAGCCTTATATATCACATGTTATTATAATCATTAATAGATATATTCCTAGTCAATAAGCATATAACCATGTTGATTGGGGTTTCTTGAGACCCATCCTTCTCCCAATTGGATTGAGTTTTCACGAAACCAAAAGGATCATGTATCACCAAATGGATCATGAGATGCATTTCATCTATCAATTTTGTTGTCCTTAATGGAGCTCCTATTTCTTCTTTAAAAACACTAGAGGATTAAGACCAGGATGCCCCTTGTCCTCATGGTTATTCTGGTTAGTCATGGAAGGATTCAACTTATTACTCACCAAAGAAAAAATGGATGGGAAGCTATCATGTGTAAAAATCTCAGATGCTATTCACATAATACACTTATTGTTAATTGATGACGTCCTTCTCCTCAGTAGAGGTACTGCTGCAGAATGAAAAATTATTACATATTGCTTGTCCACCTTTATCGAAGCTACAAGGATGATGATAAACATAAAAAAATCCACCTTCCTTGTCGTTGGAGTAAATGAGGAGTTCATTGAATATCTAGATCAACTTTTCTATTTCAAGATCGATTCCATTGATATCGGCATCAAGTATTTGGGTTTCTTCCTGAAACCGAACAACTATTGCACTATTGACTGGTTATGGCTTCTTCGGAAGAATGAAAACAAAATAAATTGTTGTTCCTTGAGATGGTTGTCATTAGGGGGAGGTTCATCCTCATTAATTATATTCAGTTAGGATTCTATTGCTCATCCTAAACAGATGTCCAGTTGGGGAATAAACAATATTTTCAAGTTTGGCACCACTCTTGCTGCTAAAATATTGTGGAGATGCCTCTTCGGAGATGGGCATGGAGCATAGTTATGAAAGGAAAATATATCCTCCACTTGACAATCACGGTCTGGATTTGTGATCCTCATCCTAAGCGTAACAATGGTTCAATATGTTGGTCATGGGTCATGCACTCATGATCCATTATCAGGGACTGGCTCACATGGAAACCGATAAATGGTCTCTAGGTAAAGATTGAGATTGATCCAATTTCTAGAGGGGCTTCCTTTTCCTTCCTATCACAACAACTCATCACTGTTCTTATATCTCGTAGCATCCATGTTCTCAGTAACCGACAACTAGTCAGTTCTACCACTAGATGGAACTTAATCGACAACTTGGACTCACTTGCTTTGGTTTGGTTTTAGTCGGAATTTACAAAGTATGTTTCTTAGTCTAAAAGACTTAAGAAATTACAATTTTTTTCACCTATGAGTAAGATGAAGTAAAAACTGACACAATAACAATTCAACATAACTATAAAACATACAACCAAATATTTACGAAGACTTGTGTCGACCACTCTGCCGTAAAACCTGGAACTTTCACTACATGAGAAATTTATGGATTCTTGTTCTTTCACTCAACCATAATTGTAAAAAACATTTACACAAGAAATTTATGGATTCTTTTCTTTCACTCAAGGGCTGGTGCAAGCTAATGCTGGTCACTTATGACGCGTTCGTTGCAATGGACTTATGGAAAAATAGAAATCTGAATGTCAAAAATCAATATTATAGGTACCTACACAACTTTTTGGAATATGGTGTAAGAATATGAAACGTGGACAATCGAATTACCTTTCGTAATATATAACTTTTATTTATGGAAACTAAGCATAAATCCAAAAAAATGAGGTTCTTCTAAGGTTGGTATGTTATATTTTTCCCCAAAAATAATGAATATGTTTGTGTTGGTCCACTCGTTTGGTATGCAAATGGTGGAATTTTGTGAAAAAAATTATATAGAGTTGTAGATAACATGTGTGTCTAGTGCAGTGTTATTTTTCCATATTTATTTATGTTATATTTTTTATTTTTAAAATTAAGGAAGTCAGTGACGCCCTAAAATGACAAGGTTGAGCGTTGGTCCACCACATCTTGGTCTTAACATAGTTAATGAAAAATATATATTTTTTAGGATGTAGGTCTTTGTGTCTTCTTGTGCGGGTTCTTTTCCATTTTCTAAATAGGTGAGCCAATCAAAAGTTATAGCCGAAGCAAATAGCCTACCTTTTGTGTTAGATTGATGTTAGTCCATTTAAAATTAAATAAAAAATAAAAAAAAACTAATAGATTTAAATAAAAACTACATATTCAGAATCTACAGACAGAGTTACACAAGTGTGTGAATTTTCATTAACAGTGGACAAGCGTGGCATATGGAGAATCATGCATGAAATAGGAGAAGTGGTACAAAACAAGTTTTTATGTCATAAGACAGTCCAAACCACTTGGTTGGGCAACCCGAACCTAAAACCAAGCAGCCAAGTCATCCACCACGTTAGTTGGAAAAAAGGTTCCACCAAAATTCTAAATTTAAATCACGCGCACGCGTAGTTTAAAACACAACGCGCATGCACTAGAAGCGCGATCGCGCTACTTTGTGTGCACGCACTAAAAATGCGATTGCGCTACTTTGTGTGCACGCACTAAAAATGCGATTGCGCTACTTTGTGCACATGCGTTAATGATGCGTGCACGCATTTCTTAAGTAAACACTTTGTTTTGATTTTATTTTCAATCATTTGCAATGGCATGATGATGATGATGATGATGATGATGACTATGATGATCAAATGAGGATGATGACTATGATGATGACGAGGAGAATGATGACAATGATGATGATGAGGATGATGACTATGATGATGATGATGATGATGATGATGAACAATGATGGTGATGATGATGATGATGAGGATGAGGATCACGATGACTATGAGTATGATGATGATGATTATGATGATGATGATTATGATGATGATGATGATGATGATGATGATGATTACGATGATGAGGATGATGATGTTGATGACGACGATGATGATGAGGAGGAGGATAATGACTATGATGAACAATGATGGTGATGATGATGATGAGGATGATGACAATGCTGACAATGATGATGATGATGATGATGATGATGATGATTGTGATGATGATGATAAGGATGATTTCAATGACAATGATGAGGATGATGACTATGATGATGATGATGAGGATGAGGATGATGATGACGGTGATTGTGATGATGAGGATGATGATGTTGATGACGAAGATGATGATGATGATGATGATGATGATGATGAACAATGATGGTGATGATGATGAATATGATGATGAGGATAATGACAATGCCAACGATGAAGAGGAACAATGATGATGATGATGATGATGATGATGACTGTGATGATGACTGTGATGATGATGACAAGGATGATTTCAATGACGATGATGAGGATGATGACTATGATGATGAGGATGAGGATGAGGATGATGATGATGATGATGATGATGATGATGAACAATGATGGTGATGATGATGATGATGATGATGAGGACGAGGATGATGACGATGACGACGATGATGAGGAACAATGATGATGATGATGATAGGTTTAGTTGAAACTTTGCTTTGATTTTATTTTCAAGCATTTGCAATGGAATGATGATGATGAACAATGATGATGATGATGAGGAGGATGATGACAATGATGATGACTATGATGATGATGATGATGAGGATGATGATGATGATAATGATGACGATGACGATGATGATGATGAACAATGATGGTGATGATGATGATGATGATGAGGATGAGGATGATGATGATGAGGATGATGATGATGAGGATGATGATGATGATGACAATGATGAACAATGTTGGTGATGATGATGATGGTGAGGATGATGACAATGATGATGATGAAGATGATGACTATGATGATGAACAATGATGGTGATGATGATGATGATGAGGATGAGGATGAGGATGAGGATGACAATGACGACGATGAGGAACAATGATGATGATGATGATGATGATAGGTTTAGTTGAAACTTTTCTTTGATTTTACTTTCAAGCATTTGCAATGGAATGATGACGATGAACAATGATGATGATGATTATGATGATGATGATGAGGATGACGATGATGACGATGAACAATGACGGTGATGATGATGATGACGAGGATGATGATGATGATGATGACGGTGACGATGATGAACAATGTTGGTGACGATGATGATGATGAGGATGATGACAATGATGATGATGATGAGGATGATGATGAATATGACGATGACGATGACAATGATGATGAACAATGATGGTGATGATGATGATGATGATGATGATGATGAGGATGAGGATGATGATGATGACGACGATGATGAGGAACAATGATGACGATGATGATGACGACGATGATGAGGAACAATGATGACGATGATGATAGGTTTAGTTGAAACTTTGCTTTGATTTTATTTTCAAGCATTTGCAATGGAATGGTGATGATGAGGAGGATGATGACAATGATGATGATGAGGAATATGACTATGATGATGATGATGAGGATGATGACGATGATGACGACGATGACGATGACGATGATGATGAACAATGATGGTGATGACGATGAGGAAGAGGAGGATGAGGATGATGAGGATGAGGATGATGAGGATGATGATGATGATGATGATGTTGATGATGAAAAATGATGGTGATGATGATGATGATGATGATGTTGATGATGAACAATGTTGGTGATGATGATGACAATGATGATGATGAAGATGATGACTATGATGATGATGAGGATGATGATGATGATGATGACGATGACAATGATGATGAACAATGATGGTGATGATGATGATGAGGAGGAGGAGGAGGATGAGGACGAGGATGATGATGATGAGGAACAATGATGACGATGATGATAGGTTTAGTTGAAACTTTGCTTTGATTTTATATTCAAGAATTTGCAATGGAATGATGAGGATGAACAATGATGATGATGAGGAGGAGGATGATGACAATGATGATGATGACTATGATGATGATGATGATGATGATGATGATGATGATGATGACGACGACAATGAGGATGATGATGATGATGATGAAAATGATGGTGATGATGAACAATGATGGTGATGATGATGATGATGATGATGATGATGATGAGGATTATGAGGATGATGATGATGATGATGATGATGATGAACAATGTTGGTGACGAGGATGATGACAATGATGATGATAAGGATGATGACTATGATGATGATGATGAGGATGAGGATGATGATGATGATGATGACGATGACGATGATAATGATGATGATAATGATGATGATGATGATGATGAGGATGAGGATGAGGATGACGATGATAGGTTTAGTTGAAACTTTGCTTTGATTTTATTTTCAAGCATTTTCAAAGGAACGATGATGATGACCATGACGACGACGACGACGATGATGATAAGGATGAGGATGACAATGATGATGAACAATGAGGACGACGACGACGACGACGATGATGATGTTGAGGAACAATGATGATGATGATAGGTTCGGTGTTGGAGGCCTCCCTTACCCTCCACTAGTCATAGGAAAGGAGCCTAAGAACTCATAATGGTACCCATGGGCCTAAGAAGAAAGTAGTGTTGAAGACTATATTGTAAAAATACTTGAATTAATCATGAATACAAAGTCGTTGTTGAAGAGCGTTAGTCATTAAATGAAATAAACATTAGTGAGTAAATGCTCTAAATGTTAGGCAGGGGCGCACATGCATTTGATTTTGTGTGCGTGTTAATGCACATGTGTGGTATTATACATGCATGTGCATGCTTAAATACGCATGCGCATTCTTGTTAGTAGGTAAAAAAAACAGATATCTGGATTCCCAGGATTGCTACCAAGTTTCACGGGTTTTATTTTGCTGTTTGCGCATTTTGTGCTCCTGAGCTGTGCAATTTGGCTCACAATCCATCACCAATATTTGATCTATTGGATAGAAGCTCACTCTTGGAATATAACAAACATATTCAGTGGTATTGGAAGTTAGTGGAAAGATTCACACTACAAGTTTTCATTGCAAGAAGAGACCATTTTGAATAGGTATGGTGAATTGTAAATAATTGTTTTAATTCACAAGATTTCAGATCATTTCATTGATTTATGTTTTATGATATGCCTACAATAATATCTCTCTCATAGACAACATTTAATTTCACAAGAATAAATCCCAACTTCACATCTAAACAAGTCTCATATTCTCCATACAACATGAAGTATACAATGTTAACTAATTTACATTTGCACATGAATATATTTTGATTTCACACAATGATGGCATAGATGAAGTTATCTCTTGAGACTCTTCAATTTAAAAAAAAAAACCTTTGAAGTAATTGTGTGAGAGGGTCCATATTGAATAGTTCAACAAGTTGTCCATATTCTCTATACAAGATGAAGTATGCAATGTAGACCAGTAATCATTTGGAGCCAACGACATACAATCTTGCTGCTCCATTTTGTTTTTCGCTCCCGGATCGAGAGTGACCAAGTGTTCCTGAACGACATTTTCATGCGACTTGCAACTCGACATAACTCAGAAACCAGAGGTCAGATCGATGAGACATTGAATCCATTGGTCTCCTGGCATGCCATTACCTCTAGAGGGCCCTATCCACTATGTTTGCATGTCCCAGTGACTCCATTGTGCATCAGTTTCATAAACTAGGGTTTTGCTTAGTTTCCTTTAATGCAAATCTCGCATTGGTGGGTCAACTTTGAAAAATGCTCCACTGTTCCAGTCTTGGTGATGTTCACATGTCGAAATTGGCCATACACACATGTCAGAGCCAATGGCATGCAATCTTGCTACTCCGTTTGGTTTTTCGCTCCCGAACCGAGAGTGACAAAGTGTCCCTGAACGACATTTTCATGCAACTTGCAACTTGACATAACTCGGCAACCAGAGGTCAGATCGATGAGCCATCGACTTTGTTGGTCTCCTGGAATTCCATTACCTCTAGTGGGCCCTCTCCACCGCGTTTTCATGGCCTAGTGACTCCATTGTGCATCGGTTTCGTAAACTAGGGTTTTTCTCAGTAGATTTACTGATGTTGTAATTTGTTGTAATAAGAGGTTCTAGATATCTAATATTCTTGGAAAGAGTGACCTAAAGGGATGTATCTTCATGGTGTTAACGTACACTTGGACTAGGGTTTATTTTTTTGGGTTGCCTTGTGATATTAGGATGAAGATAAGTGAAATATTGGACCATAGTGACCACCTTCACACACATGTTGAGGAGAACAAATGAGCATAGTAACCACCATGGCACACATATTGAGGATAAGCATTGGAGCATTGTAACCACCTCTAGGGATAATTTTATGGGAAAAATTTAGCCCATGGGCTATTTTTAGGGGGTTTTCTCCAAAACAATATTTTCCATTTTGCAAATTTTGAAGCCCTTTGCCCAATTTTGATGGGGTAAACGTTTTCCACCCTAAAAATCACCAATTTAATATATAAACGATATAAAATCCTTGGAAATTAAAATATTTTTTGAAAAATATCTCCAAACATTTTATAGTTGGTGTTTTAAGAATTGGTAAGATTCACCAACATTTATACACTTTTAAATAGGTATGGTTCCTTAAAATCATCCCTGACCACCTCTGACACATATGTCGAGGAGCATTGGGAACAAGAAGATGTGGTACACAACTAGAGGAGGAATTCATTACATGATGAAACTTGGATATGCATGAGGACACTAGGGTTTATATATGTAAGTAAACCTTGGAGAAGGAGATATAATACTGGAGGAATTGATGTTTGTCTTGCAAAATCTATAGCTCTTGTTGTCAAGGCAAAGGAGGTAGAATTAGGGTTCCAACCCTGTAGAATATACAAAGAAAAGAGCTAATGTCTTTGGTGATATTGCAGTCTTGTTCTTGTGTGATACAAGGAGGTTAGGAAAAGACCATGGAAAACTTAACTTGATAAGTCTTGAGCTTCTTTTGATTCCTTGCTTAGAAGAATATTTTTTTAAGTTTAGTTGATTTTCCATGGAGGTCTTGGTGCTTGTGTTGATGCAATAGAAAAAGACAAGGTTTGAGGAATCATCCTAGGATAAACATGTTGACGTCGAAATTGGTGCTAGACTTGTCTGAAATTCCATGTGCTTCTATGATGAAAGATGATTAGGGTTTATAAACCCTAATGAGGAAAAAAATTATAGTGTGGATACCTTAATGCATGTTAGGGTTTCATGAACTACAATCTCGTTGAGACTTGCATACTAGGGTTTCATGAAATACAATTGCATACTAGGGTTTCATGAACTACAATTGCATGCTATAACTAGGGTTGAGAAGTTATGAGATGGAAGTAGGATTTTATGACCTCTTTACAAGTTATGAGATGGAACTAGAATGGTATGGTATGTTAGTACATGGTATGATGTTAATATCATAGGGTATTGTAGGGTATGTACTATGATGTTAGTATGTTATTGTATGTTAGCAGGTTTTCATGAACTCTTTACAGGTTATGAGATGGAAGTAGAAACACATGTACATGTACAAATCCTAAACCAACTAGGGTTTCATGAACTACAATTGCATGCTATAACTTGGGTTGAGAAGTTATGAGATGGAAATAGGGATTTATGAACTCTTTACAAGTTATGAGATGGAAGTTGAAACACACGTACATGTACAAATTGAAAACCAACTAGGGTCTTGTGAACTACAATTGCATGCTATAACTAGGGTTGAGAAGTTATGAGATGGGTTTTGTGACCTCTTTAAGCTATGAGATGGAAGTAGAAACACATGTACATGTACAAATTGAAAACCAACTAGGGTTTTGTGAACTACAATTGCATGCTATAACTATTGTTAAGAAGTTATGAGATGGAAATAGGGTTTTGTGACCTCTTTAAAAGCTACAAGATGGAAATAGAAACACATGTACATGTACATATCCTAAACCAACTAGGGTTTCATGAACTACAAATTGCATGCTATAACTAGGGTTGAGAAGTTATGAGATGGAAAATAGAAACACACCTACGGTTTCATGAAGTACCATTGCATGCTAGGGTTTCATGAACTACAATCTCATTGAGACTTACATACTAGGGTTTCATGAACTACAATTGCATAGTAGGGTTTCATGAACTACAATTTCATGCTATAGTTTCATGATCTACAATTGCATGCTATAACTAGGGTTGAGAAGTTATGAGATGGAAGTAGGGTTTTATGACCTCTTTACAAGTTATGAGATGGAACTAGAATGGTATGGTATGTTATATGTTAGTATGGTATGGTATGGTATGTTAGTACATGGTATGATGTTAGTATCATAGGGTATTGTAGGGTATGTACTATGATGTTAGTATTGTAGGGTATGGTATGGTATGATAGTATGGTATGGTATGTTAGAATGGTATTGATCCAGGAGGATATTGATTTCCACCCACCTATTCCACTTGGACCCCCACCATTGTTTCCTTCAATTTTCTAGTTTCCTTAATTGTAGCACAATTTACTATTTTTGGAATTTTTCGGGTCCTAAACTTCCAGAGCCGTTTTGAGGCCCTAAACGATGTTTTTTTGGGATCGAATGGTCTGAAAAATATGAGTTCGTTTCGCATGAAACATTTGATATTTATGGATGTAGTCCTTGAAGATATATTTCTAATGATGTATCATTCATGTCAAACAGAGGTAGTATGCCAAAGTTACGACCCCGAGAAATTGATGTACCAAGTTACCCAACAGGGCTCACATTCGAGTGTTTCACCTCCTAGGGTTAGGTTTTTGGAAGTGTAGGGTTTCCATTGTTTCTCAATAATATATAGGCCTTCGAGCCTCATTTTAACACAGAGTTTAGAGGCATGTATCCACCACATCTCTTCTCAAAGATAAGCTACCAGCACTCTAGCTAGTTTATTTCCATTCTGTATGTAAATAAGTTTCAGTTCTTTGATTAATGAAATGAAGTGTTATTTCCACTGCATATTTGTTTCTATGGTTATTTATGTATTTTATTGCATTCCTGCATAAATCCATATCAGTGGTATCAGAGCAATCTACTCTTTCTTGATCCTTCTTTGCATGTCCCCAACGAGGGCGGGGTATAAAGAGTTAGGGCTCGATCTGGTTGAACCTTTGCAAGATCAGCCTCGCAAATCCCAACGGCCTCCCATGGGGGAAGAAAAGAAAGAAGAGGGTGCATAATATCCTATCAAAATGTTGCTCGAGGATGCCCTTGAAAAACAAAGGAATGCGATGATGGATAACTTCACCCATATCCTTTAACGACTTCCCACTTGTGGGACATCTGCATCTAGCAACCACTCTGAAGGTGCAATCCCTTTTAAGGTACAAGTAAACTTCAACATTCCCATATTTGATGGCCAAATAGATGCAGACGCCGTAGATATATGGTTGAATCTATTAGAAGGATATTTCTTGATTCAGGACTTTTTCGACCGGGAAAAGATTACTTTTTCACTACTCAAAGCCACCCCCATGTCAAGGATTGTGGGAAACCTACTGTGAGAGAAAGGACGAGGAGGAACTCTCTCTATTCTCGACCGTACCCACTTGGAATTCATTTCGAGATGCCATAAAGGGAAAATATTATCCCGTGGGGAGCTATGAGGACAAGTACATACAATGGACTACACTGCAGCAGCAAAGAGATCAAGATGTGCATGAGATGACGAATCTGTTCCATAGCCTGCGCACCAATTTGGGTATCAAAGATTCAAAGAAACATTTGGTGCTAAGGTACCATAGTTGTCTGCACAGATACATTCAGGAGGAAATGGATTTTCTCGACATCTCCTCGCTTAATATTGCATACTAGTATGCTGCCAAAAGTGAGCAAAAATTCAAACAAAAAAAGAGAGACTTTGGATCTGTGAATCAGAAGCAAGCAAAAGGTGCCCCCAAACTGCAGAACCAAGGACACATCCAAGGCATGGCGACTCAAGACAACTTGCCAAAGCCACAAGAAAAGAACAATACTGTGAAGTTGAAGAAGGAAGCGAGGAAGTGGTACGAGTTCCATAAGAGCCCCACTCACAACACCAGTGAGTGTCAAGCTAAGCAGTCACTAGTGGCCGAGATAAAAGCTTCCAAATTAGATGCATACTCTGACACTAAATTAGAACCCGAGAAGGGGAGTGACAGAGGGAAGAAGATTATCGATGCAAAGTGCAATGCCACCATTGCCACCACAAAGATCCAAAAGGAAGAGCTAGAAGATTCAGAGGAGGAGGAGCGTCTTTTCCACTCCCAAATGTGGGTAAAGGGTTCCCCCCTATAGTTCATTGTCGACAGTGGGAGCCAAAAGAACCTCATTTCAGCAGAGGTCATGAAGTGGTTGGGCTTGCCAAACACAACACACCCGCAGTCGTACACCATCGGGTGGCTTCACCAAGGATGAGATCTCCGCGTCAGCCAATAGTGTCGCCTTCGCTACGGCATCAAGCCCTTCACTGATGAGGTACTATGTGATATTGCTCCTCTTGAAGTTTGTGATATATTATTGGGTCAACCATACTTATGGAAGATACATGCTATGTATGAGTCTCGACCTCGTGCTATTATTATTACGTTGGGAAATAATTTGTACAGGATACCAGAGGTACCACCTCCTACCGCTATCTCTTTGGTTACTACAAAACAATGCAGTAAGCTCATTTCCAAAACCAAGAAATTTGTTTTCTTGATGATTTGCCCTCAGGGAAAGAAGAATATCATGGCCATGACCTCCGGATAGGGCCCATCCACATGACAACAACAAATGAACAAGGTCATGGAAGAGTACTGAGACATATTCACCTCACCCATAGGGGTTCCTCTGCATTGTCAGGTTAAGCACCCCATCGATCTGACCCCAGGTGCGCCGCTTCCCAATGGATCGATATATTGATGCTTTGTTCTAGAGAATGATGAAATCAAGAGGGAAATTTAGGAGCTACTACAAAAGGGTCACATCCTGCCAAGTTCATCGCCCTGTGGGAGCTCGATCGTGTTGGTACAGAAGAAGGATGGGACTTGGAGACTTTGTATTGACTATTGGGCGCTGAACAAGATCACTGTCCAGAATATGTACCTGATCCCATAGATTGATGGCCTCTTGGACCAGCTTAAAGGGGAAAAATATTTTAGCAAGATTGACTTAAAGTCCGAGTATCACCAGGTACTGATTGAACCGATCGATGTGTGGAAGACTGCCTTCAAAGCGAAGGAGGGCCTTTTCGAATGATTGGTCATGCCTTTCGGGCTAGAGAATGCTCCTGCAACCTTCATGAGATTGATGGATGACATCTTGCGACCATTCACCAACTCATTTGCAGTAGTGTAGTTGGATGATGTCCTGATATTCATCCAGAATTGGGAAGAGCACCTCCACCAGATCCGACAGGTCCTCCAAACGCTGCGGCAACACAAGTTGTGTGCCAATTTGGACAAGTGCATTTTTGTCATGACCCAGGTTCAGTATCTGGGATACATTATTGATGAGTATGGGGTACATGTGGATCCAACTAAGATCCAAGTCATTCAGGATTGGCTAGCCCCAACTACTCTAACATAGCTTCACATCTTTTTGGGTCTTGCTAATTTCTACCGCAGGTTCGTGTTGGGATTCTCTCATATCACTTGGACCTTGATTCAAGTCACCAAGGGAGGAGAAAAAGAAAAATTATTCTGGTCAGAAACTCAATAGAAGGCGTTTGCAGTATTGAAACATTGCCTCTACTGTGCCCTAGTGCTCACATTACCAGACTTGCAACAACCATTTGAGATTGAGACAGATGCCTTTGACTATGCTATTGGGGAAGTACTTACTCAACAAGGGAATCCAGTGGCATATCACAATGAGACACTGTCTGACACAGTCCGCAAATATCCCACTTATGACAAAGAGATGTATTCCATTGTATAGGCTTCCCGATAATGGAAGCATTAAATTTTGGGGAAGGAAATGATCATCCACACAGACCATCGACCCCTGCAGTTCATACAGACACAAGGGAAGTTACAAAACGATTGCCTTCAGAAGTGGTCCACATATCTACAACAGTTTCATTTGAATATCAAGTACAAGAAGGGAAGCACCAATAATGTTGCAGACTACCTCAGTCGACCACTGATCATGGCGATAACTCTCGTGATCAACTCTTGTGGGCACGAGACCTCTGATTGGTCGCTTCTCTACAAGAGTGATCCAGAATTTAGCCACACATATAGGACTCTCTTGGAGGGAAACCAAGTTCCAAATTTTCATCTCCAGGATGCACTAATATGTCACATGGGACACCTTTGTGTTCCTTCAAGCGAGCATGCCAAGATGATTTGGGAAGCGCACTACGCTTAGGTCGCTGGGAATTTTGGGGTTGAGAAAATAGTGGCAGTACTGCAGAAGTATTTCTATTGGCTGAACCTTCGATAGGACATTGATAAGTACATCCGATCCTGCACTGCCTGCGCCATTGCCAAACCGTCCATCAAGAAGCAAGGCCTCTATACTCCGTTGCATACCCCTAGTCAACCTTGGGAATCCATCTCCATGGATTCAAATGTCGGGCCTTCCTTCTACTAAGCATGGAGATGATTGTGTGTTCATGGTCATTGAAAGATTCTCAAAGATGGCCATAATGGCGACCTACAAGAATAATATGACAACAGAATCCACTTCTAAACTCTTCTTTCAACGAGTGTGGGTACACTTTGGGATCCCAAAGTCTATAATATCAGATCAAGAAATTAGGTTCCTTAGTACATTCTGGTCTAGCCTATGGTCAATGCTAGACACCAAGCTCACAAATTCCACAGCTTTCCATCCCTAGAATGATGGCCAGACAAAGGTCGTAAACCAGATGATCGTACACATTTTGCGCATGTACAACTCAAAGCATCCACATACATGGGATGAGAGCCTCCCCTATGTACAAGATAGATATAACCAGGCCCTCCACAGCTCCACCGACCACAACCCCTTTTAGGTGGGCTTGGGATTCCGTCCGCTATGTCCCATTGACGTAGCATGCCATTTGCAGCTACTCTGGTTGATTCAGCTCATGTCCAGTCTGAAGTTTCTAAGGCGAACAGATTCATTGAGTGTATTCAACACATTTTACAATAGGTTCATGACATATTGGATAGATCCAATGCTAAGTACAAGTAGCAGCATGATCAACATCGGGTGCAACACAACTTCCAGGTGGGAAAAAAAGTGTGGCTACATTTGTAGAAGGAGTGCCTCGCTGGACCCCATCGCAAGCTTCGCCCACTCCTATATGGGCCATATGCCATCACCAAGGCTGTCAGGGACAATGCCTTCGATCTCAATATTCCACCATTCCTTGGTCTGCACCCATTGTTTAATGTGGACCACCTTTGGCCCTACTTTCCACCTCTACTGGACACATCAGATGTGGCAGAACAACTCACACCAATAGAGTTAAACCCCGACTACATGGAACAAGCCAGAACTGATCGAATTATGGACTCACAGATCAAGAACACCTGCCAGTAGAAGATCCAGCTATATCGAGTTGTCAAAGTAGGCCAACTCCTTCACCAGGGAAAGTGGCTCACCAGAGACCAAGTTCAACAGAAGTTTCCTCATCTCATGGAGGAACTCAATGCAATGGGGACCATTTCTTCCTAAGGGGGGAGGAATGATCCAGGAGGATATTGGTGGCCAACCACCTATTCCACTTGGACCCCCACCATTGTTTCTTTCATTTTTCTAGTTTCCTTAATTGTAGCACAATTTACTATTTTTGGCAGTTTTTGGGTCCTAAACTTCGGAGCCGTTTTGAGGCCCTAAACGATGTTTTTTCGACATCGAATGGTATGGAAAATATGAGTCCATTTCAAACTCAATTATTTTTCATTTATGGATGTAGTCCTTAAAGAGATCTTTCTAAGATGTATCATGCGCGTCAAACAGAGGTAGTATGCCAAAGTTACGACCCTAGGAAATTGATGTACCAAGTTACCCAACGGGGCCCACATTCTGGCATTTCACCTCCTAGGGTTAGGTTTTTGGATGTGTAGGGTTTCCATTGTTTCTCAATAATATATAGGCCTTTGAGACTCATTGTAACATAGAGTTCAAAGGCATGTAGCCACCACATCTCTTCTTAGAGATAAGCTACCAACACTCTAGCTAGTTTATTTCCATTCTGTATGTAAACAAGTTTCAGTTCTTTGATTAATGAAATGAAGTGTTATTTCCGCTACATATTTGTTTCTATGGTTATTTGTGTATTCTGTTGTGTTCCTGCATAAATCCGAATCAGGTATGATGTTAGTATGTTATGGTATGCTATAGTAGTTAGTAGGGTTTCGTGAACTTTGTACAGGTTATGAGATGGAAGTAGAAACACATGTATAGGTACAAATCCTAAACAACTAGGGTTTCATGAACTACAATTGCATGCTATAACTTGGGTTGAAAATGGCCCTCTCCCTCATGTTTTCATGGCCCAATGTGTCTAGAGATCACTAAGAAAACACATGTTGTAGCATTAAGAAAACACTATTTGTCTAGAGATCACAGGTTATATTATTCGTGTACTAAAATATAATCCAACAACCTGCATAATAAAACTAGGGTTCACAAATTGAGACATGGAACTAAAAACTAGGGTTTTATGAACTCTTTAGGTTTGAAGATCAAATTAGATTGGTTAGTATCATTTAAGTAGAAACCAAAAGCCCATATAGACCTAGGCTACACTTACAAACTGAAAACCAACTAGGGTTTCATGAACTACAAATTGCATATTATAACTAGGGTTCACAAGTTATGAGATGGAACTAGGGTTTTATGACCTCTTTAGGTATATATCATTAGATTGGTTAGTATCATTTAAGTAGAAACCAAAAGGCCCTATACCTAGGCTATGCACATACATGAAATAATTTTATTGGGATTAATATGAACTACTTACTATTTCATATGTTCACAAATGCAAATACCAATGTGTGCATATTCTAGGATGATTTTTAGAGAAGTTTAGAAGGTGAATCAACAATACTCAAATTATCGAATTGTTGCAATTGAATTAAACCCTGGGTTATGAATTGAATTTCTTTATTATCCTAAACCCTAGCTAACACTATTGTAATTGATGAATAGTTACATGCTAGACTTGCTTGAAATGCTAACCCTAGCTAGACTTGCCTGAAATGCCATGTGCTTCTATGATGAAAGATGATTACGGTTTATAAACCCTAATGAGGAAAACAATTATAGTGTGGAGATTTGAATTTTAGCTTATATTATCTTTATTATTGGGTAGATTCTAGCATTGGTTATGCATGCTCATTTGAGATAATTTTGGGTTGAATTTGTTAAGTAAACTTAATGGTGTTTATTTCGTTAGATATCCTAAGTGCAAACCTTTATATAGGTCATCATGCACTTGTGTAGGCCATCAAGATGATTACTAAGGAAAATCCTCTGAAATAAAAGTAACTTGATAGCCAAAATGACCCTTCAAACCATGATTGTACACCCAAAGAGAACATGTTGCTACCAAAGGAAGGATCAATGGGGATGACAAGATAGGAAGTGAGTGGGTAAGATAGGAAGGCAAGGAAGTGACCTTAGGCTATGATAGGTGGGTAAGAAGGCTATTAGGGCTGCCCTAAATAGGATATTACTTGTCAGGGTTTCGTCTTTGATTATAAATCTTAGGTTATGCATGATAACCTTTAAACTTCAGTTAGGGTTAGGGTTTCCTCGTTGATTCTAAACCCTAGGTTATGCATGCTAACCCTTAAATCGTTAAAATTGCAACAAGTACAATAGATTGTTAAAATTGCAAGTGCTCAATAGATCATTGTAGAAGACACATATTCATGAATTTGTTTCATTTTTTATTTGTCAAGGAAGAACAATTTTTATGGGACGTTATCATTATGGGATGTTTTCATTTCAATTATGCACATGCTTGAAGCATGTTAGTGGTGTTGATGGGACGTTATCATCATATCATACGAAGTCAACCTATTTTGCAACCGACATAAAAGTATTTCCAGCCAAGCATTTAGCATTATGACAGTCCTATATTTCACTTTTTAGCTTGTCAAGACAAAGGTACAATCTTTTTAAGTAAACATTAGTGATAAACAATTTTATAAGTGAGAAGTTTCCAAGCCAATGGGACCGTTAAACCAAATCAAATTTCTAGTCAAGTAAAATGTCTTATGACAGTCCAAGATGTAATTCCCAGTCAAGTAAAATGTCTTATGACCGTCCAAGATGTAATTTCCAATCAAGTAGGAATGATAAGGAGTATATTCACTTGGCTTTTGATGACACAATGGCTTGCAAGCAATTCAAGGCCTTTTCTAGTAGTTTGCCAAGTTATGGATGTTTATATAGCACTATCAAATTTGTTTAAGTATGGCTGTGAATGGTTGTTTATATACAGTCCCTTTAGGGTGTCTTTGTGCCACTTTAAATTGGGTTATGGACAAATTTAAGGTGAGGTGTTAGTGAGTGGGTAAGATAGGAAGGAAAGGAAGTGACCTTAGGATATGATAGGTGGGTAAGAAGCCCTAAATAGGATATTACAATGAAGAAGTTAGGGAAGCTTAGGACAATTTATTGGTGTTCTATGGCTGTCCAAAATGTATATTACAATAAGAGACTCTAGGGAGAGTCGTGGGGGTCTAAGTTGTGTGGAAATGAAAGGAATAAGCCTTGATTTAGAGAGAGGGAAAGGTAGGAGTCTAGGGAAAGGGTTTTAGCAAGGGTTAGGATAGAATAGAATGGTTTAGGTGTGTCTTATGGCTGCCTAATAGGTATTATTACACTCTAGTTTGATAGGCAGTCCTAGGGTTAGTCAAGGTTAGAAAATGGAGTAGAAGGCCAAAGGTTAGAATTACTATGTAAATACCAAAGGCAAACAAGTGCTTTCTATTGCAATTTGGACAATGAATAAGACTGTAGGTGTTATTATGTTGGTTCAATATGAGTTAGGGTTCTATAGGAGTTAGATTTCAATTATCATTGTTATTGTACACGTTTATGCATTTGTGTATTTTTTTGTTAACTAACCTACAATGTTAAATTTTTTATGCATTTTATTATGAACATATGGACTTTATTGCTTCGTCAACAATAAGTATTGCAAGTGCATCAACTGTAAACTACTACTGCATTCAACATAATGTATGCAAATCTGTCATAAAAGGCAAAGTAATATAAAGAAGTACAAAATGATATATTAATATACAAAATTTCCAATCATATACAAAATATGGCAACTTGTGCCAAAATAGAAACTCGTGCCCTATACAAAATATGGAAACTTGTGCCAAAATGCCACATCATGGCTAGTGTACATAGGAGGGTCTCTCAATCCTCCTGCCCACCCTCATAGCTCCCAGTTGCAACTCCAAAATCGATCTTCCTCTTCTTCGAGCTAGAGGAAGCTCGGTTCTTTTGGCCGCTTCGACCACCTCCCCTTGGGCTCTGAAATGACAACAATCAAATGTCAACTCCTATAAGAAATTATACAAGTATAAAACACAATTTAAATATCAAAATTATGTTTTCAAATTTTAAATATCTGACCTGAGACGAGACCATAAGTGGTGAGCGGGCTACCCTCCTCTGTGATCCAAGTCTCTCGGCAATGCCACCCTGCAACATTTAAACAATAAGATAACTCATACAATTTACTGCTATGTTAATTTTTGTTAATATTGCATGATATTTTCATAAACTAATCAATCTCACCATGAACACAATAGGCTGGTCTTGGGGGTTGGCAGGTGGAGCAATTGGCTGATCCTCAACGGTGGTAGGTGGAGCAATGGTATGTATAACCTGCTCTAATGCTAGGGTGGATGACATAGCAGAGGATATAGCGACAATGATGTTGGATACAACACCAGGGGGCATGGTGGGAGAGGGCATGGACTGGAGTGGGTGAAGTGGTGATGTACGACGAAAAACGACAACTGGTTGTAGAATGGAACGGGCCACCCTAGAAGAGGAAACGAGGGTGGTGGGGGAATATGGGGGAGGGGGATGAGGTCAAGGATGGGGTGGATGGATGGGTGAATGTGGATGGATGGTGTAATGTGGTCGGAGGGGGGAGGGTGGAAACATGGGAAACTGCAAGGGAGGGGGTGATGGGTGGGGCAAGGGGGGAGATGGATGGAAGTGTGGTGGTGGGTGGGAGGCAAGGGATGGATGGAGTGGGGTGGGGAGGGATATAGGGAAAGGGACATGTATGCCAAGGGCTACACTTGACATATATGGTGGGAAAAATGCAGTCGGTGGAGAGATAGTGACACCGATGTGCCTATGTAGTGGGACCTGCATACATATTCATGGCATCATGTATTAGTACATAAAAAATATAACTATACAAATCTAATCCATCAAAGCTAAAATAAAATTTATACTTTATTATAAGATACTTGCTCACGAGGGGATTTGCTGATACCCAGTGGGGATGGTTGGTCACTCAATCCTGCAGACACCTGTTCATTTGCACACAAATATTTAGATTCAATTAGTAAATATTAACTAAATATGGGCCGAAAATTTAAATAAATATGTGACGATTGACAAGAACTAATGTAGTGATACAATATAAGTCACAAATCAATCAAGCGACATAACATCAATGATATGATAGTGATAATAACGGTCCCAAACTTGCACAATAATTTTTCTTTTAATTTATGATTTTGAGGGATGTTACGTTTTTCTCTATTTTAGAGAATATCCACAAATTTTATGGGATTAATCCTTAGAATTTCTCGTCAATCCTTGAAATGATATTAAAAAAACATATGCTTGTCTTGTGCAATATAAAAGGATGGATGATTTGTAGGGTAAGTGTTTGTGATATTTTCCCTAACTATATCTTTGAAAATTGTATCCATTATTGATGCTAAAGTTTCCTTATGTACGAATTAGTTGACTAGTTAGCCCTAGTAAACCTTGCTTATGCTTCATTTCCTTTCTGGTCTAGAGAGTTGACATGGCTATGAGTTCTCTTCTCCTCCTATTTCAAACGTAATTTTTTAAGGTATCCTAATTGTTAATACCCTTCTTAGTACATTTTCTTCTAAGTTTCTATTACAGGTAGCATATTGAGCAGATAATGGCTATTTTCACATATTCAATTCTTGACAATACAGCTAAGACCCAATTCATTAATTACCAATTTAATTATCTAACCCATCATCTTGGTGCATCTCCATGTAAATGTTTTCCACATAAGTTTTTTCTAGGTCCTTCAATTTTTCACCAATGTCAAACATACTTCCTAGCTTGTTATCAATTAAGGTAAGAGAACATTTCATCCATTTTTGAAGGAATTGAATGAATTTTAAGATAGTGTGGTAGAATATTTTTTTTCTCTCATGATCTTGTTAGAAAAACAGGATCGTGGAGAAATAACAATAAACAATAAACACGATGCAAATATTAAAACAAATTACAAGAGAGACACATAACTTGGACGACAAGATTAACTACTAACATTAAATTTAATTACTGAAAGAAAACTACCTGTGTGTATCGTGCCACGATGTCCTCTATAGCTGCCATGGCTCCAACTAGGTTGAAGGAACCAACGTCCTCCCACTCGTGTGTTGGAGACTCGGCACTGAATAGTTGTACATTAAAAAAAATCAAGTTGTCAACATCTGATTCTAAGTTAAATTTATTATAAATTATGACATTAAATAAAACAATAACTAACCTGGTGTAGGTAGCTCTCTGTGCCATGCTCCTGCGTGGGAACTTGGCATGGATTCCCACAACGAGAACAACGATGTGTCACTAGCCTTGTCGAGCTGGATGGATCCACCTGGCTACCACCTGTATCTACTCTCCCTCGCCCACCACCAGTAGACCGTGAAGAAGTGTGTCTCTCGGGGGGGTCCTGCTCGCTCTGTGAGGACATAGCCACAAATGTGGTATGCCTGAGATGGTGTCGTGTGGCATGTATGATGGACTCATGGATCTCATATAGCGTGCTACCTAACCCAGGGGGTTGAGGATGTGGGTTTGGCTCTCGCCTAGGTGCAGGAGGTCCTCTGAGTGAGTTCTGGTGGGCGTGAGGTCGATCTTGGGCTGAGCCAAAACTGACACCTTGGAACTCGGTGATGTCGAAGTAGTTCACATGGAACCCTAACTCAAACTCATCCCACAGTTTCTTGACAAAATATTGTGGGACCTCGACATTGTTGCATGGAGGCTTGTTGAAAACCATGAACCATGTCTTCCTCTAGTTTTCTCTCCATGGCTGGTAATTACACCAGTCCATGCAAACTCGCCTCTTCCTAACATCTGGAGGTTGTCTTGTTCTAGGATCTGTAAATTTGCTCCACAGTTGGGATTTTGTGATATTCAGGTTTTTTACATCCTCTTTGGATATACTAGTGCTATAATGCTCTCTCATTCGAGCCCTATATTCGCTCAAATTGGTTATCTCATTGTGGGAAATGTTGATAGATTCTACAATGTTTTGTATTGATGTGGTGAGGGAAACTCGAGAGGGTTCCCTTGTGTTCTTCAATTCATCACTTAAAATTCTTAATTAGTTTAAATCCCTGTGTAATTCATCTTCGGGGTTTTCTTCATTTAATTCAGGGTTTTGGTCCTTTGTTTGGTTTGTTTCATTCCTTTATTGGGATGGTTCATTGGTATTTGTCATTGTGGTTAGGTAATTTGAACCTGTAGTATCAAATTTTTCCCATTTCAATTGATTTTCATTTTTTTATTTTGTATTTTATTTTAAAAACAATAAAAACAATGAAAAAACAAAAATAATTGCATTCCTACTCTATTTACCTTACTCCAACGTCGTTTTAGGCAATTTGCACAAGTTTGTTGGGCTCCTTAGGGGTCGATTCCGTCTCCTTAGGGGTCATTGTCTCCTCCTTGTGTGCTCGCAGGTGGCTATAAAACAAAAAACAATGCCCACTATTTTTTTTAAACACAAGGACGTGCGCGTCCCTGTTTGCGATCACGCCTAACACGCGTGCGCATAGGCATGGGAGTGCGTCCACATGCGCATGCACGCATAGGCATGCGAGTGTATCCACATGTGCGTGTGCGCTCCTATTTTCCATGCTGGCAATCCGGCATGGAGGTTCGCCACTGCCAAAGCAAGAGCATGTGCGTGCATCTAGGAGGTGCGTGCACATTGTCGATTAGGTCGGCTTGCATGCTCCCATTGCATTATATTTGGGTAGTAGGTTCTTGCAGGCGCCCTCAACCCTAATTGTAAAAAACATTTACACAAGTAACTATGGAAAGAATGTGTCTAACTTGATTTACAATCTTCTTCTACTATTTAAAGGAAACTTGAAAATTTGATTTTACGTTAATCTATAGACTTGCCATTAATGGTTGTAATAACTATCTACCTACAAACTTAGCTTCAGAAATTAATTCGACTAGTTTAGATTGTCGAATCGTGGACTCTTCCCTCTTGTCAAACTGACTGACAAGATCTGAGCTGATACGGACTCTGACAGAGTCGACTGGGGTCAGGTACAACTTAGGTACAGCTTCTACGAATTATTAATATTTCCAACATGTGGAAGCATCAGATACAGATTTTGGAGAGCTCTTTCTCCTTTGTATCTTTCCAACACATCTTCCAAGAATTTAATTCGGTTGTTGATGCACTGTAAAATAAGGGATAGACCTTTCCCGAAGGTATTATTCAATATGAATGGACTGAGATGCTTTTTGATCTCTCAAGGCTCTATTCCTTTTTATTGGGATTAGTACTTGATTGTGTCTTGCTGTATGGTTAATGGTTCTCAATGTTTTCGTTTGCTCCTCTTATCGATGTTGTCTATCTCAGATAGATTTGTAATGTATTGTTATCTTCGATGTAATTTTTGGTTTTTGTGACCTTTGTCACTTGTAGCACACCTTTGTCACTTGTAGCGCTGACTACAATTTGATTTTTTTTAGAATATCCATTATAGTGTTTTTCTTTATGGGAAAAAAAATCTTTATCCATTATATTCTTAAATATAAGAAAATTTGAAGATTAGTTTTAAGTGTTTTTTATAGATTAATTTTAAGTTTTTTTTTTAAAACATTGATTATATTCTTAAATATAAGAAAATTTATCGATTAATTTTAAGTTTTTTTTATAGATTAATTTTAAGTTTAAAAAAAAACATGTAAGGGTTTAAGATTTAGGTTTACTCTTTCAAACAAAAAAACATTTACTTATAGAAAACAAATTCTCTAAAATGACTTTTTTATTATCAAATAATATAAATTCATGATTATCAAAACATATTAATTAAAATGAACACATGGATATATCTTTAATAACATCAAGTAACATCAAATATAACTCTTACTAGAAAAATTCATACATTACAAGGTAGAATAAACCTCAATATTTTGTTTGTGGGTATGCATTAACTACTTATTGTGCCGAGAGGCGCTCTACAACCCAGTATGGGGGAGATCTTGTAACGTTACGTAACGTTACATAACGTTACATAGATGTCGGCTTAAAAACAAAACTTTTAATTATCTTCCAAAATAATGTCGGCCACAAAAACAACCTAATATGGGAGAGATGTTGTAATGTTCTTACCTAATAAAACAATAAAAAATAAAAAATTTAATTATCGACCATAAAAAAATGTCGGTGAGAAAAACAACACAATATGGGGGAGATGTTGTAATGTTTCTACTTAACAAAATAAAAAAAAATAAAAAATTGAATTATTCGTAAAAAAAAATGTTGGTCGTGCACATGGTTTTAAAACCATGTGCAAAGCCTCCTAAAAACCCATGGTTTTGTTGTACACAGTTTAGGAGGGCCTTACAAATTGTTTTAAAGCCATGTGCAAGGCCTCCTAAACAACCCATGGTTTTACTGTACATGGTTTAGGAGGTAGTTGCAAATGGTTTTAATACCATGTGCAAGGCCTCCTAAACAACCCATGATTTTAGGAGGGCCTTGAACATGGTTTTAAAACTATGTATGGGGGAGATGTTCTAATGTTCTTTCCTAACAAAATAAAAAATATTATATGTAGCCATAAATAGTATTAAATATTAATAATAAAAAAATTATTTGTAGACCTTAAATAAAAAGATGTGCCTTTTGGTATGAATCACATTAAAGCTCATAGTTGAGTGTAATACTTAAGAAGAGGTTTGCACCTTCAAAGATTTGATCCCTCTGGACGCTTGATAGAGCCTAGGATTTGGATCTATGCTGGTCCTAAACCATCAAAGCTTCTAGTTAAGGACTAGCTCTCTTTACTTCAATAATTCAATAAGTAAAGTAGCCTTAAACAATAATTTTCCTATTATTTCTATTTTTTTGATCATAGTTTACTTTGTCACTAATTAAATGGCATACATTTATTCAACTTTCTTCATACATAATGTGTCCAAGTCAATTTTTTATCCATAAAATCAACTTGATAAGTTTATAGATCAAGCTAGAATATTAACACTTTATTCTATAATAGTCTCTTTCATAGTCTTCTTTCAAAGTACAATAGCATACTTAAAGATTTAAGTTTAGTTACATAACCTTGAATTATTTCTACGAAAACAAAAATACATCATAGCTCGTTTGTAATATAAAGCTATTTCAATATGTTTATGAAATTTAATGAACAACTTAACAATATCACATTGCTTTTGGACATTAAACCAATAAGACGTTCCTACCATCTTAACAACATGGGAGAACAACTTAACAATATCACATTGCTTTTGGACATTAAACCAATAAGGCATTTCCTACCATCTTAACAACATGGGAGAACATTTGGGTATTTACAACAATTCTATTTAACTAACACTTTCTAACTTAACACTTTATAACTAGACAAATAATAATACTATAATCAAACAGTTCTCTGTGCCCTCAATTGCAGATAACTTATTGGCAGGAAAACAATATCAAACTTTGAAAGGAGCAATCATTTCCCATGGAGAGACGCCCTCCTCTTTGCAGTATACTTGACAAAAAGAAGCAGCCGCCATTCATTGAGAGACACTCTCTGGGAAAAATCTCAACAACAGTAATCAGTGAGAATTCACACCATTCTCCCTCACTTAGGTTACAACAAAACAACCATTAACCAAAAGGCTCATGCCACACTAACATACATAGATGAATACAGTTAACGAAAAAGAGAGAGAGAGCTAGGGCCACGCTGCTTCCAGCACCCTTCTCTCTGCAAAAGACCAGTGAAAGGGATGTTTACATCCCAAGAGTTGTGCCATTCTTGTCGGCAGAGATAACACTTTGTTACATACAAGGACATACCTACACAAACCTTCGAAGGGCTGCACCCCCTAATTCCCAAACAGTAATTTGCATAAGATGTAAAACAAATAATCAATGAAAAGCAGATGAATTGTGCCCTTCTTTTCTCACCTGCGAAGGTGAGTAGGCAATAATGAAAACATAGGCTGTAAACAAGGGATTCAAACAAAGGCTTCCCTTATAACTGGTCCATCTATTAACATCAAGCGATAGCACCTCATCTTAATCACAGAGGGTAAAACCAGTGAAAAATCAATCCAAGGGATAGTAACGTAAACAATATTCATGGGAACCAGACCTGCGAATGAATTGAAAGTCAATGTACAAAAGAACGATGCTCTTCTTTATTCCACGAAGAGAGTGTAAGCAGAAAACAAAGCACTCAAGAGGGAGTTGCGCCCACATCCAATAATCTACAAAAGGAAGAGTCGTTCATCCAGATTCCATGCAACCAAAGAAAAACCAAGTCAATCAAAACATGCCCTCACCATGGAGAGGCCCACTCAAGCCGTTTTCAAACTATTAACACACTCACGATGGAGTCGGCTCCTCTATAACTAATTCCAAACAGAAAAGAAACAAATAATAAAGAGAGTTATGCTCTCTGTGTTCTTTCATGATTGCAAAAAGGACGAAAATAACCTCCAAAAGAGACCTACTCTCTCCTTGCTCTTTCACAAGGAAAACCAAGGTTGGACAACCCAAAAGAGAGCTGCGCTCTCTTGCTGTTCGGATACAAGAAAACAACCAACGCCCCGCTTGGGTTTCCACCCCTCTCACTCATTGGTAAAAACCAACCTCCATCAATGCAAAAACAGTTTCCAAAGTCTTCCATAAGTTAGTTACCGAATTAACTTGAATAGGGACTTTACTTTCTTTAAGATGAGGTCGTCCTGTTCCAGATACAGATACGGATCCAAAAGCATTAGTAGCAGGAGCCGCACCATCAGCATCTCCAATAGTTGAAGCAGTAGACCCAGCTTACCTTTGCAAGGTTCCATATCCAGATGCACCGGTTCCCAAGTAATATAGTTAAGCAGTGGATGAAGTACTAGTAATTAGCGCTAGAGACAGCATGAGCTAGGGCAGATCTACTAGTTGACAGAGCTGATTAGCTTGACCCAGTTACTGACCTTCGTGTTGAACTTCAAAGAAAAGAAGAAGAAAATGTCAGTTCTTTGATATTTTATTGAATCAAAGGCAACGAATACAATCCATGATACTTAGTATCATACTATGTCAAAATAATTTCAGTCCAACACCAAAAACATATTAACAAAGCAAATCCCTGCAGCCACTACAACAAAGCGAGAAAAAGGAGACCACATCCCCATATCAAGTTTCTTAGAGATAATATCTCCACACTATCCGTAGGCAACACCAAAAGAGCCCTGAAAGCATATCCAAAGGAGGCACTAAGGGGGAAGAGGATACCCCCAGCCACAAGGCAACCAAGGTGCCGATAATCAGCTCAACTAAAGAGCAAAGACAATAAGAGAAAGGATACATAAAACAATCTTTCAAAAGAAAGATGTGTAAGCCATTGTGATACATCACAGATTAAAAGAACCTTATATTCCCATTTCCAATAGCCTCTCCTTCCATGAACTCAATGAAGGAGAGTTTTCCCATCTCAATGGAAAGCGCTACCTTTGATAAACCATCAACACTCAAATTGTGCTCCCAATAAATGTGTTGAAAGCTTATAGAGAGAAAGGAGGCCTTGGATTCATTAATGCGATCACACCAGTGATCAAGGTCCATCATCACAAGGCTTGCCACTGAATTTGCCCAGTTTATGATTACCTGGGAGTCCCCAAAGATTGAGAGTGTGGGAATGCCAATAGATACCACAAAAAACATAAGAGCCCATAGATTTAGTAATTCTTCCCTAGTGTTGGTACTATTTCCGCAACCCATCTTAATATGAAATATATGGGAGGAACTGATAAGGAGAACAAAACCAACACCCCCAATGTTAGATGTTGCAACACCGTGAAAGAAGCCAAAGGGGTAATTTGTGATCTTGTAGCAAACAACGCCAACCATCTTCCCTTGGTCTTCAAAAATATAGTGGTTGCGGGATTTTCAAATACACCAAATATAAAATATAGGCAAGTAAAGCAGATAATGAGCTTTCACAGTCCAAATATTTAAATTATCTAGGGCTCCTTCCAATTTATAACCAACGAAAAATGAGATGCAAGAGTGGCTCTTACCGCCTGTGTGAAAGAGCAAGCAACAAAAATATGATCCACCGATTCAAGATCCACTTTGCACATACAACATCGGCCATGACCAATCCATCCCCTATTGATTAAATTATCCCACGTACTGATATGGATTTCTGTACATAACCAGCTAAAGCACTTTAGTTTCAGAGGTGCATGCCAATTCTAGAGCTACTTATATTGCCAACCAAATAATTGCTCCAAGCAAGAATTTGCAATAAGGTCGTAAGCTAGTTGGGCATTTGCTTCACTATTTTTTGTATTATGCATCCAGAGAATACGAACCTTTTGCGCTGAGAGTTTGATTCCCCCATGGGAAAGTCATTCTATGTAATAGGACCACTCCTCCTTCCAGGACCCTCCGAGTTCAAGATTCTCAGCCGACAACCAGTAGGAAGGAGAGGTGTGATAAAAACCAAAGTTGTGAGCGTGACATAGATTTGTGATTCCATAGTAATAAAGATATTCACGAAGTTCAATAGATAGAACAAAGTTTGATTTTAACCCAGACATAAGGTCAATGCCCAGTTTGATATGGGCGCCATCACCAACTCTCCAACCCAGCTTGCTACTGATCCATGGGAGGGCTCGAATGAAACCATTCCATATATGTGAAGTGTTATGAACATAAAACCTATTCCGATGAAGCCAACATTCAATAAATTGCTTTTTGAGATATTTTACCTGAATCACCTTCTACCAAAGACCATTGCATCCGAGAATACTCCATAGGCTTTTGAGTCTGAGCAATATGCTGAACCAATCTAAATTTTTAATGTTCCAACCCACTGGGAGAAGGGTATAGAGAGAATTTTCCAATCAACAAGGTGCATCTTGCGTTTGTTTGGTTTACCTCCCCATAGAAAGGTGAAAATGCATTGTCTTAGCCTATTCAAAATGGACTTCAGAAGCCTCGCAAGGGAGAACTAGTATACCGGTATCCCTGTCAAGACAGATCTTATCAGTATGAGTCTGTCACCTAATGATAAAATTTTGTAAGTCTAATGACCAAATTATGTTCTCAAATATTTTTATAATCCATCTCCAATCCTTTGCACCATATCCAGAGGGTTTAATCTAGGAGCCCAAATATTTAAAGCCAGAACCAATTGTTCCATCCTATAAGGAAGGATAGCTTTGCTACTGCTACTTACCGCCACTTGTAAGTTGTTACAGAGAAATGAATATTTCTCTAGACTTATACACATACCCGACACTGCACAAAAGAGGTCCAAAATATCTTTGTATGCAGTCCATTCTTCTAGAGAGCCACATCCGAATAAAACACCATCATCCACAAAGAGTAAGTGGGTTGATTCTAGGGGAGAGGAGAGATGAATACCTTGAATTTTACCAGTCCTCTTTGCATCCCCAATCAGTCGACTAAGCCCTTCAATGAACAACATAAAGAGTAGGGGAGATAAGGGACAACTTTGTCTAATTCCCCTTGTGGCATTAAAAAAACCCGAAGGAGAACCATTAATCAAGACCAAAAAGTTTGTTGATGTAAAGCATCTCATGATCCAATTTACTATTTCCAAAGACATACCGGTCTTAAGAAGAATAAGGCGCAAGAAGGTCTAGTTAACTCTATCAAAAGATTTTATGAGATCTATTTTTAGAACCAAAGCTTCCAAATTTTTTGTTTTATAGTATGTAAAATTTCCTGAGTAATGCCAATCAGTTCTTGAATTTTTTCGTTCTTCAAAAAACCAAACTGCTCCATTGAATGGGCTTAAGTCTATTTGAAATGATCTTGGAAATAATTTTATAGATCAGGTTACATAGATAGATGGGTCTAAAATACGCAAAATACCTTGGTTTATCACATTTGGGAATGAGGGCCAGAAAGGTAGAGTTTATAGCTCTCCCCACCCTACCTTCTTTCCAGGATTGCTCAACAACCTTCCACAAGTCTTGCTTTCCTAGGTCAAATAAATGAAGGAATAATTCCATTGGCCAACCATTTGGTCCAGGACTTCGGTCCTTTTTAAATCTTTTTAGTGCCAATTCAATTTCCTTCATCGATACCCCTGCAACCATGCACTCTCAGTCTTCCACATTAAGGAAAGATGGGAAGTGCTTGATAAGGTTTAACTGATCATATATGAGAGAATTACCACCATCCTTAAACAAAGAGGATAAATGGTATTTCCACATTAACTTGAGCTGATCCAGATTACAAACAACCTTTCCATCACCATCTACCAATTCCCAAATAATATTATTGTTAAGCCTCACCAAAGAAAAAATGTGGTAAAACTTAGTATTGGCATCACCCTGCTCAATCCAAAGATCCATGCTCTTTAGTCTTCACGTAAGCACCTCATGTGCCAAGATCTCTTCTTTTCTTTTCTTAATGGAAACTAGCTTCTACGCTTCCATCTCAGGGAAAATACCAGAGGGAAACAAGGTGAAGAGCTAATGAAGTTCAAAATCTAAGTCTTTTAGTTCCTGTCCCTGAATCAATTTCTGCTTCTTTTGCCATAGTTTGACATCACATTTAAGTATTTTCAACTTTGTGACCAGGCAATTCATGTCATTACCACCTGAAGAAAGCATCTTAGAGGACCGAGAGGAATATACAATACGAGAGAAATCATCAACAAGAAGCCAAACCCTGTTGAACTTGAAGGGGAAATTCCTAGGATAGGTTAAGTCATCCCATTCCAGACACACATGAAAGTGATCAGAGATCACCAAGTGGTGTGTCCATGCCCAATATCGAGAGAAGCATGGCACCAGCGAGGCATATACTAAATATCTGTCTAATCTCTTACTTATGCCCTCAATCCCATATCTACCATTTCTCCAAGTCGGACCTGCACGGACTGGGGCCAAGTCCACCATACTTGTACGATCCATCAACTGAGTTAAAAAAGAACTAAGAGGTTCAATATGGGATTTCTACCCCAAATCTCAGCATCCGAGAGAGTAAATTTAAGGTCCCCTGCAATAATCAAATTAGGATGATAAAAAATGCCCTCCTTTATAGCCAAGTCCTAGAACATAGTATGATTAAGGTATGGACCATAACAGTTGAGGCAATTTAGCTCCAGGGCCTGGTTTCTCATAAATACCTTAACCAAAATACCAAACCACAAGACAAAAGCTTTACAACACACAATAGTGGGATCCCATCCCATGAAAAGACCCCCAAAGAGACCAAGAGAGTCTGAGGTGCAAAAATCCTAGCCTGGACTGAATTTTGCAAAGGAAAGAAGAACTTGGGAGTGATCACACATAGTTTCTTAAAGGAAGACCATATCAGGTTTGATATCAAAGAGAATAGAACCGAGGGCTTTAATCTTGGTAAACCCTATGAAACCACGGATGTTAAGGGAGAGAATTTTAATTAGGAACCTATCCCGGGGGAATTCTCTTCTCTAAGAACCCCAGGGGAAGAAGATTGGTTAGTAGGAAGGCAATATCCAACAACCTCCTTTATTCAGACCGATAAGGGTAAACATGAATGATCCTCATGGTCTCCGAGTGGCTTCATAGACTTAGGTTTCCTATATCTCTGAATAGTTACCGTATCATGTCAGATAGACTTAAGAGGGAGAGTAGAAGGTGAGAGTGGTGATTTATTAGTGAAAATAGACAACGACTTAAGTAGGGAAGGATCAGTGAAAGACAGGGCTTCACATGGGCTAGTGGGAGTGATGGGGGCAACATAAGGGGAAATTGTAGGAGTCACGATGAGAGGAGGAAATTCCTCCACATACAAGTGAGGTGGAGGTATCAAATCACTATCCAATGAAGACTTGTTCAAAGATGTGGACATACAACCCCCATCCAAAGATAAATCCAAAACCCTAACAAGGTCTAGAGCATCCTCACCCGAGCTAACAGTCCCAAAAACAGAATTATTAACAATAATAGTCCCAAAAGAAGAATCATTAACAATATGACTGAAACTAGCTATCTTCTCAATATCTACAATATATTCCAATTCACCATTTGTAAGATCCTCACAATTCGAAGGGGAGACAAAACAATATATACTTGCATGGAGTGGAGATGAAAAAGCCTCTAGATCAATATCAGAGGGACTGTTCTTCATTCTTCTATCCAGGACCGCACCTTCCGAGGATTGAGGAGAACCATGAAGCAGTGAGGGACAATTGTACCTGAGATGCCCAGTCATATGACATAAATGACATCGGAATGGCACATTAAGATAATCCATCTTTTGAACACGAATAAAGTTGTTACAATGAATATCAATATTTGCCGACAAACCTGCTGAATATCCAATTCGACCAAAACCCTTGACGAGTGTTTATCAAAGGAGTGCTGAAATTTATCTGGCATGACCACAAATGGACCCAACGAATTTGCAATAACCACAAGGACATCCTTGCTCCAGAGAGGGAGGGGTAGGGAAGGCAATACCACCCACAAGTGGCGAATAATCGCCCTCTCTCGTAGAGGGTCAAAACCCAAGTGTTAGCGGCTGAGCACAAGAGAGCCATTACAGATGGGCCAAAGAGATTCAAGAATGAGGGTTGCATTCTTTCCATCGAGGAAAATTAAGACGAGCCAACCATTTTCCAATCTACTCACAGTTGGGACGTAATCCAATAGAGACTTCCAATGCTGAGTAGTCCAAGCCACCCATTCCTCTTTCCCCATCTTACAATATTCTAACTGACCTATGGGTGCTCTACTACATTGGGATTCAACCTTATCCATATAGATATCCCATCCAAGCACAAAGCTATGCTTAGCTTCCAAGGCCTTCAAATCCTTAGTATTCCTCTGAGACTTATGGTACATAGAAGGGTTCAAGCTTGAATCCATTGCCTCAACAGGGACCTTTTCCACCACCATATGAAACCAAACAAGAGCTAGGGAAGATAGGGGTAGGGGCACATGATTCCCACTTTGACATGATTCTAGGAGAAGAAAATGACAATTCCAACAGACCAAGACCCAAGGGTAAACTAGGGTAAAGCCCAGCCCTAAAACGCCTCACATATCGCCAAGGAAAAGTCAATAACCCATCAAACTTGGAAAAAACTAAGGGGATCCGCAAGTCAATAACCCATCAAACCAGGAGGACCAATCCTCAACCGAATACAAAGGATCCCAACAGATGACATGCCACTTGACCCTCCGAAGAAACAAGTCAATCGGGGCATCAAAGGGAGTAGAAGAAAACCCTACCGTAAGAAAACTCCAGTCCGAAACCCAAAACAAAGTAACACAAAGAAAGGTCAGTGAGCAAAGGACGCAAAGGTGTCAGAGTCAAGAGCCGTTAAAGGGAGACCATACTAGGCCAAACAACACCAATACCTTTAAACCCTAATACCAATAGCCTAAGAAGTTCCCACTTTATTTACATGGTTGGTACTAAGTCCTCAAGGAGAGGACAAACTCTGTGCCCGACTTCCAAATAATCAGAAGAGTTTTGACAATAACCTGGGAAAGGTACAACACTACAGAGTGACATAGGGTTCAAGTTCAAGCCAAACCAACAATAGATAGACCCTTTATAAGACTAAACCAGACATCCTTAAAAAACAAACTACGAGAGCAAAAAACAGGCAACAAAGAACCCCGTGAATCCCATCCATAAGTTAAAAAAACCAATGTGAAAGGGGAGAGTGAGCAAAACTAGACCAATTTTTAAGAAGAAGAGAGTACTAAAAAACCACCAAACTCACTGAAGCCTTCATGGTTAGCCCCACCTTAGCCAATCATCTCCCAGGTTTCTCGATGCCGCCATGAAGGTTTCCTAGTGCTCCAAAACGTCATTATTTTTATTAATTCAAAGAGAGAAACCTAACTACTTATATATAAAACTTATCTACCATTAAGTAGTGCATCCTCACTCCCCAATGGCCACTAATTACACATAAATATATAAAAACGTTTTCACAATATGTAACAGTAAATCATATATATATACACACACACAAATGGTTCATAATCAAACACTCATAAAAATCTTTTAATTTATGTATACATGTATATAATAATTTCCAATGTGTTTTTAATCCTTTTAAAATAATAATAATAATATGGTTATTATAATTACTATATATATATATAAAGAACACGTATTAACTTTTATAAAGTAATATTCCTCCTACCTTATACTCAAGGTGAAAATGGAGAAACCTTTGGTTCTTTTCCATTTAGGAGGTTAACGATATTTATCTATTGGAATTAAGATAATAACATTATCTAGGATGATCACTTAGTTTCATTTAGGATCATCTAATAATAACTAGCTTTGAGTTAAAGGATAGATTATAGGAGCTCACTATTTGCTTGTGGAAAATAGCCACTTTAACTTAAGATTGACCTCAACTTAGGAGAACAATTAAAAGTTTTAGGCCATTAAGTGAGCGGTTACTTTTCTTTAAGTGCCCGAGGCACCAAGATGACATTCATCATCAATAACTAGATTCTCATGGATTTCAAGCCACCAATCTCTCCCCCTAGTGGATTTCGATCTCCCTATAATTTAGTTGTGTCACACCTTCAGTCTCCTAAGTCTACAATTCAAATTACAACTTACGAAATCATAACAACACTTACAATATTTACTAGCAGGGCCTTGGCCTTGAGATTCTGACCAGGAACTAATACACACTATATTTGCATCTTGTATTTCAATTACAAAAGAATAGGGGTAAAGAGGGATGTTACAATATAGCCTCTACTCAATGATCAAGTCGGTTCTAAATTAATTATTAGTTCAAAATTTGACTTTTAAAAATTACTTAAAAAAATTCGGGCGACAGGTGTGGGAGGGATGCTCTTTGACAGTGGAGGAAACATCATTGAATCTTTCTCCTGGAGCCTTGGCATGGAATCAAATCATGATATAACACTTTTGGCTTTGTGGCAAGGGTCTAAATCTCTCATTAAGGAAAAATTCTTAGATGCTATTATTCTTGGGGATTCAAGACTAGATATAAAAGTGATGAAGAATCAAACTCCCCTTAAAAATTCTTCTTGGCTAGGATTCATGCAAGAATTTGGAAAAATTTGGATAGGATCCATCATGTGGAATTTTTCCACATCTTGAGGGACCAGACCGAAGAGGTAGATCTGTTAGAAAACAATGCCACTAGAAGGCTAGTAGGTAGTTTATTTAATCATAATATTGTGTCCCCGTATGAAGACATCCCCTAAGGTAGAATTCCTCTTTCTCCTGGATCGAAAGGGGGTTGAGTTAGACTGAGCACACCATAGAATTTTATTGACCATAGTTGGTAATGCCAATACAATGGGGATATGGTTAAAGGTATGCGTGTTGCATGTTTATCTCATCATCCAAGTATTGTTATCATTATTTCATGTTAAAAACCATGCCAAGAGATTATAAATGTTCAACATGATGGAGTATTCACTCATGATTGCAAACAGGAGGTGGTTTTTTTTTAGAAGAAAAATAATTTTCCTTGATATTCATTGAGAATCAAAGGTAACTGATACAAAGAATTGATATCAAAATATCGCATCAACAATGATCAAAATACAAAGAGGGTGCTAAGGGAAGCATCCATAACCAAATATCGAAAATATCACCATCTTTTCTTCAGGAAGACCATCCAAGAATGTCCAAAGAGAAGACAAAAAGAACCCAACCTGCTTATCCAAGGAGGCACTTGGGGGAGTAACACCATAAAATAATTTCATCCTCTGAGGAGATAAGAAAGTCATCCTCATTCATCCATGAAACAAAAAGAGGCTAAGAATGCCCATACTCAAGAAAAGCACAAAAACCATAAGGTTTATGAGTATGTTACTAAAACATTAAAGATCTAAAAGAGCTATAACTTACCTCGCCCAATAATAACTTCTTCATAATACTCTATGAAGGATAAGAGGCCTGAATCCATGGGGAGTGCTGTTGTACATGATTATACACCTTATAACCGAAGGTCTGGGGTTACCAACATACTCAATTAACTTGCAGACAATTGACTCTAGAGTGCAGTAAAGGAAATCGGAGGATGGGAAAGACTTACTCGTAGCACGACGGTTGATCCTTGCTTGTCCTCTTCCGCTCTGCTTCACCTCCAAAGTCTTCAAAGTTGCTCCTCCTTTACCTGTCAAGATTCAATCTTCCAGATACAAGATGATTCATATATATATAAGCAGGTTAGATAAATCATATACAGTACTGAAACATAAACATTTATCAGACCACAATACATGAAACACATATGGAAGAAGGATTCTCTTTATTATCAATAATGGAAATAGTTCAGATTACAACCCAACGCCTGAGACAAGGACTCCTCTGCAACCAAAGGATTTTGAGTTCCACTGCTCCAAAGACTTCTGTATAAAATCCACCAGCATGACTTTGCTCTCCAAGTCTATATATAACACCCTCCCCAAGGCCTGTATTTATATGGAGGAAATAAGGCAGTTTCGAAGGTTGAGGAGGTTGAGACAGTTAAGGTAATTAAGGGAACACTGCTTAACTAATCTCAAGCCATTGCGTGTTTTTATTTTTAAATGTCAAGGAACATATTCATAGGTATGGAGAAGGACAAACCATGAATGATCCACGACTTTCTATAAGAGAAACCCGCGGATACATCCATCCGCGACTTGCGAACAACAACACTCACAGATGATCCACGAGTTGCATATAGGGAGAGTCACGAATACAAATTAACATAGCAAAATGGAAAAGTAACCAGCTGGATGGAGGAGAAATGTATTGTATAGTAAACCAATCTATAGTGTTTTGGGAAAACCTCTATCCATAGATGTCCTTTTGTGTGCCAACATGAGGGATGTCAGCACTCGGACGGAGAGGTGCCATTTAGGTGGATAACAAGTGCCTCCTTGGATAAACAATCTTCCTTCTTATTGTGACCCCTTTAGACATGTTAGAAATCAAGGGAAAGAAAGGAGGATTTCAATTCTGAGATACTGTCACACCAATAAACTAGATCTAGAGCTAAAAGAGCTACCTTATAACTATCTTGGTTTATGATCACTGAAGAATCACCATACACATGGAGTGTGGGAAGGCCAATGGCAGCTGTAAAATACAATAATGCTCAAAGCACAAGCATTTTCGCTCTAGTGTTGGTGCTTTTCCTACAACCCATTTTGATACTGAAAGTATGGGACTGATTAATCACAAGAGTAATACCTGCTCCTCCAATCTTCATTGCTGCAGCCCCATCAAAAAAGATAGAAGGGTACCTTATTTATGAGCTGGAACAACAACCCTGGTTTTTCTTTTTTGACAAGCCACAAGAAATGATAAAACCTGATCAAATATCTTGTTGCAAAGAGGACCATTATGTAATTGTATAGATTCAAATATACATTTTTTGCGAGATATATAGATATTCCACATAAAAAATAAAGGCAGATGGAGGAAAACTTGATCCTACTGAAACTAACTCTTTAAATTTTCCTGGAGATTTGGTTTTTTTCCAATGAAGAAGCATTTTATAGTTCCTGCACAAAAAATCAATAATAGCTCAAGCAAATGGGCACCAAACAAAAATATGATTCACAAATTCCTCATTTTCCTTGCATAAGAAACACCTATTAGGACCCAAACAACCTTTCTTATTTAAATTGTCCCATGTATTTATACGATTCTTCGTGTAGATCCAAATGAAGCACTTAATTTTTAATGGAATATCATAGGCCCAAATCAGAGAATGAGTTCTAATAGGAGATAATGGTAGGTTTGAAGACACAATGAGATTATATACCAATCTAGAAGTGACCTCACCGTTTACCTTATTGTGCATCCAAAGTAAGGAGTCTTGATCCTCCCTTAGTTTGATACCCCCATGAGTCAAGCCTTTGATATAATAGGTCCATTCATCTGTCCATATCCTTTCTAAATACCGATCCTGTGAAGTTAGCCAATAGGACTGTACAATTGATCCTTCTCCAAAGTTTCAAGAATGGTTGAGTGTGCAAATTCCATAATCAGTTAAATATTCCCATAGTTCTTCCGAAATAACATAGGATGAGTTCAATCTAGAGATCGGGTCAATACCCAATCTAATCCTTTTTCCATTTCTAGCTTTCCATCCCGTCTTTTGGCTAATCCAAGAGAGAGCTCTAATGATTCCATTCCAAAACTAAGAGGTGCCTTGAACAATATACTGTTTCTTACGCAACCATTCATCAATCGACTAGTTTTTAAGGTATTTTATACAAATAATTTGATTCCATACTTCAGAACCTTTCAAAACTAGCCCTAGACTTCTCAGTTTGATATATGTGCGTAACCAATCTAGGATTTTTATGTTCCATCCCCCATAGTCATGGGGTCTAGAGATAGTAATCCAGCCAACAAGGTGCATCCTTCGTTTGCGGCCCGTGCTTCCCTAGAAAAATGCAAATAGGCATTGACGAAGACAGTTCAAGATAGACTTGGGTAATCTAGCCAAGGAAAACCAGTAAAATGGTATACCCGAAAATACAGAATGGATAAGAATCAATATGCTCCCTAATGAAAGAAATATGTAAGATCAAAGGATAATTATTTTCTCAAAACTTTTTATGATCCATCTCCAGTCATTTATTCCATAACCCAAAGGATTAAGTCGATACCCTATATACTTGAAGCCTTCATCAATAGGTTCCATTTTGTAGGGTAGAAAAGACGAGATGACATCCCTTATCCCCTCATCTACTTCATTGTACAGAAAATATGATTTTTCCTCACTAATACTCATTCCATAGGCTGAGCAGAAGAGGTCCAGAGTTTATTTATAACCTTGCCATTCTTCCACTGTCCCCAAACCGAACAATACCACATCATCCACAAAGAGAGAATGAGTTAAATCTAGTGAATAAAATTTAATCCATTTTATCCTTCCTTTCTTCTGCACATCATTAACCAAGGGAAAGAAGAGGGGGGATAAGGGGCAGCTCTGTTGTACAGGATTATACACCTAATAACCATAGGTATGGGGTTACCAACATACTCAATCAACTTGTAGACAATTGACTCTAAAGTGCAGTAAAGGAAATAGGAGGATTAGAAAGACTTACTTGATTAATGAAGGTCGATCCTTGCTAGTCCTCTTCCGCTCTGCTTCACCTTCAAAGTCTTCAAGGTTGAACCTCTTTCATCTATCAAGAAACAAATCTTCCAGATACAAGATGATTCATATATATATAAGCAAGTTAGATAAATCATATATAAAATGCAGGAACATAAACATTTATCAAACCAAAATACATGAGACACATATGGAAGAAGGATTCTCTTTATTATCAATAATGGAAAGAGTTCAGGTTACAACCCAACGCTTGAGACAAGGAATCCTCTGCAACCAAAGGATTCTGAGTTCTACTCCTCCAAAGACGTCTGTATACAATCCACCAGCATGAATTTGCTCTCCAAGTCTATCTAACCAACACCCTCCCCAAGGCCTGTATTTATATGGAGGAGATAAGGCAGTTTCGAAGGTTGAGGAGGTTGAGACAGTTAAGATAATTAAGAAAAATGGCTTAACTAATCTCAAATCAGCGTGTGTTTTTATTTTTAAATGTTAAGGGACACATTCGTGGGTATGTATAAGGACAACTCGCGAATGATTCATGACTTGCTATAAGAGCAACCCGCGAATAGATCCATTCGCGACTTGCAGCAACCAACACTCGCAAATGATGCGCGAGTTGTACATGTAGAGAGTCGCGAATACAACTTAACATAGAAAAAATGGCAAAGTAACCAGCTGGATGGAGGAGAAATGTATTATAATAAGCCAATCTATAGTATTATGGGCAAACCTCAATCCATAGATGTCCTTTTGTGTGCCAACATGAGGGATGTCGGCACTCGGATGGAGAGGTGCCATTCAGATGGATAACAAATGCCCCCTAATGTGTGAGATCAGAGGGAAACGATGGCCGAAATACATTATAATCATCATCTTTGGAGAATTTAGAAATCCAATGGAACAGAGAGAGTACCTGAAACAAATACATAGTAATGTCATATACAAAGTTACATCTGAGGATACTATGTTCAATTTACTGGAACACTAGCTCCTTTACAATATTTGAGTATATCATATAGTACGGGTATAAAACCACGTATATTACAAAAGTGGATCAAAGCCACAATATACAATGATTAGGCTTCAAAGATCTGGAAGTTGTGTATAGGAATAGAACATAATCTTGCGCAACTTAGTCCATAGGTGAGGAACTAAGGTCTTCATAAAGGATCCCAAAGAACCAGTACAATCCAAGCCATGTGAATAAGGGAAGCTGAAGCCAAACATGGAAAGGATTCAATAGTTTGTCAATCAATAGATGATAATCAACAACTGAAGCAAAGGAATTCACCAATGATGAAAGTGAATCCTGAGGTACCATCGTCAAAAATCTAGGTCTTCGTCCTCAGGAAGTGCTGAAACAGAACCATGCTGTGATAGGGAAGGTAATAGATCCTTCAACGGATCACAAGAGTGACTAGGAACTGGGAAAAAGAAGGGAGACACAAATAGATAACAGATATAACAATGATGGGATCAGGCTATAAATCAAACATTGGGAAGGGTCCTTGAACAGTGAGCACACCACAGAGATGACCCAAGGCAGCATATAACTTATAGAGAGAACAACTAGACTTATCTGTCATGTAGGAGACATGATCAGATTCCCCAGGTATAACGGACAAGAGGAAGAGTAAGAAACTCAAAGTGATAGCTGAACACAAGTGGACACTGAAACATGGATAGCGGAAAGCAAAGAGTGCTATGTTCAAGGATGACATGCTGCTATTACTGAAAACAAGAGAAAACTCCTTCCTTACCTTCCCTGTTAAATTTTAACGAGTCCAAGAAAGTAAACTAGGTTCCCTCTTCATTTTTTAACAAGCTTGAAGAGATGGGAAAATAATGCTTGATTCCCCTCTTTCTTGTAAAGGTTTAATGAGTCCAAGAAAGAAAACTCGGAACCATCTTCATTTTTGGCAAGCTCGAAGAAAAGAAAGAAGAATGCTTGATAAAGCACTAATTCCTGGATTTTACGAGCCTGAACTAGTACATGCTCGACGGTGTTGTCATAGTGTAGAGGG
>LPNX010001622.1:76569-94135 GCA_001517045.1 Pseudotsuga menziesii | reverse complement strand
TAAAGGAAAGACCTGGTCTCTAGTTGGGTTAGGAGACGGATCAAGAAAATCCAACTGATCGATAGTGACAATTTCTTCACCATGATTAAAGTACATCACACGAAAGAATGTTGAAACCACAGCTTGCATGGCATAGACATAATCACGTCCGAGGAGCATATTGAAGTCCAAGGGGTCTTCTATCACCATGAAGTCAACTAAGACAGTATTCCCACCCAAAGTAACAAGTGTTTGAGAAAGAATTCCCAAGGCTATACAAGTTATTCTATTAAACGCTAGTAACTGACTAGCAGTCGACACAAGGCTGGGAGATCCCATGCCTCACCAAGCACGAGCAGAAAAAATACTAACTGAGGCTCCTTCATCAACAATACAATGAGCAATCGTATAAGGTTCAACTTTGACCTTTATCTGGAAAGGTTCATTAGAAGGAACGCGCGGCTCAACTAGGCTATCCCAATCAAAGGAAGCAATCCGAGAGCTTGGTGGGGGTTGATCTGAAGCGAGTTCAGTGCCCCCTTGTTCAGTAAGTTCTGCACTGGCAGTGAAGAAAATGTGACTAATAGACACTTCACTCTCCAAAGGAAGAGTGGGATTAATCGATAATGGAATCGATTCAACCGCTTCGTGAAAGTCACTCTCGGAAGGGAGAGTGGGATTGACCAAAGATGAAATTGGTTCAATCACATCAGGATCACTCTCCGAAAGAAGAGTGGGATCGACCAAATCTGATATTGGTTCAACCACTTGATCAACCAAAGGTTGAGTAGGTTGTTGAAAAACTATAGGTTGTTCAAGAGAAGGAAAATCTTGAGTCTTGGACCACACTCTTCACACCTCTGCGATAGCAGGGCATAGGTGAGTAAGATGATCTCCCTCGCATAGCATACAACAGAACTTAAGTTTGCACTTCGAACGACCAATTTTATCAACGGTGTCAACATGACTAGCAGTGGCTGACTGTTTTCTCTCAACATGACTTGCAGAGGATGAGAGTTTGCCCCCAACATGAACACCAGAGGCTGGGTGACTGGGTCCAACCTGACTAAGAGAGGCTGGTTGTTGAAAAACTTCAGAATGTTCAAAAATGGGATGACCATGAACCCAAACTCTTCGCACCTCCGCAATAGAAGGGCATTTATAAGTAAGGTGGTATCCCTCACAAAGCTTACAAGGAAACTTGGGCTTATGTTTTGAATGGGTAGTCTTTTCAACATTGTCAACATGACTCGCAGTGGTTGACGGATTGTCTTCAGCATGAACCACAGAGGCTGAGAGACTGCCCCCAGCATGACTTGCAGAGGCTGAGAGACTGGTTCCAACATGACCTGTAGAGGTTGGATGGGCACCACCAACATGAACAACAGAGGCTGAGTGGTTAGGATCAACATGCTTTGCAACAGTTGAGTGTGTGCCCCCAGTATGAACAATAGAGGTTGGGTGGATGGATAGAACATGAACAACAGAGGTTGGATGGGGAGGTTCAACTTGAACAACAGAGGTTAAACGGGTGCCCTCAGTATGAACCATAGAGGCTGAGTGACTGGATCCAACATGACTTGGAAAGGTTGGAAGGATCCCACCAGCATGATCAACAGAGGCTAGATGGTGAAGATCAACTTGACTTGCAGAGGTTGAGTGCTTAGATCCAACATGACCTGCAGAGGTTGGATAGGTGCCCCTAGCATGAACAATAGAGGCTGGGTGGTGAGGTTCAACTTGACTTGCAGAGGTTGAACGGGTGCCCCCTTGCTTATGTGCCTTCTTTCTATTCCTCCTTCTTTTACTCCTTTTAGACTGCCGGTTACTAGTATTAGTACTTTCACCACATGAGGTAGAAGGAGGAGGAGAATCAACTACAGGTGAAGGGGAAGCAGCATTTTGATGCCCTTGATATAAGGAGCTCACTTGAGAAGGATCAAGAGCATTCAGGACGGTTGGAGTGGAAAACAACCACATCGGTAGCCCTAGGGTGAATCCAGGTAGATTCAGGGTGGCCATTAAGGGAACACCAACATTCCCCGTGAGAGGAATAGTGCAAGGAGTTCCTAGCATGGGGATCCCTTGGTTGGTGTTCGAAGGGGTGTTAGCCATAGTTTCAAACAAGGAGACAAAGTCTGAGGTTGATAGGCAACCAAAATTACAAAGCACACACCTAAAGGCACACTAAGTACAGACAAACCACACAGCACTCACTAAAAATTCCTAAAGCCAAACAGACAAATAGGTATAAGATATACTTTCCAGAAGAAAGCTGAGAGACAATTACTTGGTGTCCCTTTAGATGTTCTTAGGCACAAGCGGAGGAATCACCCACCGCCCTCCCACACTTTCTACCGAGGTTACCTTCCAAGCCCGTCCAAGCTCAACCAGAAATAACCTTTCGGTGTACTTGTGTATGAACCCTAGATTTCAAAGAGACTAAAGGCTACCTTGGCTATACCAACAGTCTGGGGGGACAGTCGCAAGCCGGACTCGTACACATGGGCAGGGTATCTGAGCCCGAAACTCTGTCTAGGACAGAATCCCTAGATGCGTAAAAGTCCTGAGTTACGCTTTGACAAGGATTCAGAGGGTTATCTCCTCTGTCCAAGCCTCCACGCGGCCTCGTGCTTAACTCCCGTTTGAGAGGAGCTTCCCAGATACAGTCGATAAATTCAAGGATTTACCTAGTGATTGGTCAACTACGTCTAAAATTTTAACACTTGTGGAGAGTTAAAACTCCCTAATCCACAAGTCTAGCCTGAGCTAGTTGGTGTATGACCCTATAAAATAAAAATTACTAGTAAATTTTAAATTATATCATTTATTTTAAGGGCTGTTTTTAGTCAGAGGGTAAATGGCATGAAACTTATGTGGTGTTTTGACTCAAAAGTTGAAACAAAATGACTAAGCAAAGAGAAATGAAATGCAAAAAGAAAAAACTATTCTCTTTATTTTTCTTTTTCAAATAGAAACTTGAAAGCCACAAAATAACAAATTCTTTTATATTTTTCAAAAACAATGATAGGCCATGCAATCTAGACTAAAAAACCTAATCTACATGCATATAAAGCAAACATGTGTTTTTGTCTTTTTCTTTTATTAATGCAAAAGAAAAATCAGCCTATCAACTAATGCAAGCAAGTACTGAAAGCAAAGCAAATAGACAACTACTCTACACCCCACAAATAAGCCCTAGGTTTCCCTAAAGTTAGATATCAGCCTCACTTGAAAAAGAAAGCTTACAAAAGTAAATAAGCCAACAAATCTGGAATGAAAAAAACCGAGCTAATAAGACTAATATAAACAAAGGTCAAGAAGTCCCAAGCATCAATCTAGACCTACAAACAAAGGCTGCTCAGTACCTTGTCCAACAAGGTCAAACCAAAGAAGGAGGTAGGGGGGAAAGCAGCGAAAAACAAGTATAAGTTCTTTTTAATTTTCTTTTATAAAAGCAAAAGAAAGACTACAATACACTGTACTTGAGCAAACTTGAATCAAATAAACTGTCTAAAAGCAACAAACTAAAGTAAACAGGCTGACAGAACCAAAAGACAACCAACAACGGAAGGCTAGGAACCCTATCTTGGGTGCACACAATAACAAAAATCATTGAAGACTTATAAAGGCAAATGAAAACCAGCCACTGTGGAAAGACAGTCTTAAAAAACAGAGCCTAAGACCCTGATCACAGATCTGGACAAAGACACATTAGCCCACAACCCAAATAGGCCAACCACTTCAGCATGCAAACAGAAAATAATCCAAGTAAATGAGACTCAAGGGCTTTCGAAAAAGCACAAAGTGTAATCACCCAAAGTGTTCAAACAAGCTACACAACATTCATAAGGAAAATCCACTCAGAAAACAGGGATCATAGAAAGAAAAGAACAAGCAAACTTTAACTTAAAAATCCCTATTTCCAAGAGTATTCGCGACTGTCTATAAGAGCAACTCGCGAATGATTCGCGACTGTCTAGTATTACAACCCACGAATGCAAACCTGTATTCGCGACTGTCTAGAAGGACAACTCACGAATGGGTATAAAAATTTTCTAAAAAACCAAGAAAAAACCAAAGACTTTCAAATGCTAAGGAAAATAAGAACTGGGATGTAACATCACATATAGACTTCAAGCAAAGACTGGTCAGGGGTGACAGAAACAACCTACAACAGTCTAGGCATCCCCAGTGGAGTCACCAGTTCTGTTGTACAGGATTATACACCTAATAACCATAGGTCTGGGGTTACCAACATACTCAATCAACTTGCAGACAATTGACTCTAAAGTGCAGTAAAGGAAATAGGAGGATTAGAAAGACTTACTTGATTAACGAAGGTCGATCCTTGCTAGTCCTCTTCCGCTCTGCTTCACCTTCAAAGTCTTCAAGGTTGCTCCTCTTTCATCTGTCAAGAAATAAATCTTCCAGATACAAGATGATTCATATATATATAAGCAGGTTAGATAAATCATATATAAAATGCAGGAACATAAACATTTATCAAACCAAGATACATGAGACACATATGGAAGAAGGATTCTCTTTATTATCAATAATGGAAAGAGTTCAGGTTACAACCCAACGTCTGAGACAAGGACTCCTCTGCAACCAAAGGATTCTGAGTTATGACTACTCCAAAGACTTACATATACAATCCACCAGCATGACTTTTCTCTCCAAGTCTATCTAACCAACACCCTCCCCAAGGCCTATATTTATATGGAGGAAATAAGGCGGTTTCGAAGGTTGAGGAGGTTGAGACAGTTAAGATAATTAAGAAAAATGGCTTAACTAATCTCAAATCAGCGCGTGTTTTTATTTTTAAATGTTAAGGGACATATTCGCGGGTATGTAGAAGGACAACCCGCGAATGATTCAAGACTTGCTATAAGAGAAACCCGTGAATAGATCCATTCGCGACTTGTAGCAACCGACACTTGCAAATGATGCGCGAGTTGTACATGTAGAGAGTCGCGAATACAACTTAACATAGCAAAAATGGCAAAGTAACCAGCTGGATGGAGGAGAAATGTATTATAATAAGCCAATATATAGTGTTATGGGCAAACCTCAATCCATAGATGTCCTTTTGTGTGCCAACATGAGGGATGTCGGCACTCGGACAGAGAGGTGCCATTCAGATGGATAACAAGCTCTAATGAATTCCACGAGCAGCAGTAAATAAACCAGATGGGGTGCCATTTACCAAAACCAACAAATTTGAGGATATGACACAACCCATGATCCAGTTCACCCTGTCCACAGGAAGACCAATTTGTAAGAGAACTATCCTAAGAAAACTCCAATTCACTCTGTCAAATGCTTTGACAAGATCCAGTTTGAGTACCAATGCCTTCAACTTCTTCGTTTTGTTGGAGTGCAGTACTTCTTGTGTAATTCCCATAGGCTCGAGTATTTTCCTGTTCTTAAGGAAACGATATTGTTCAACCGAGATATCCTTATCCAGAAAGAGCTTAAGATGATTCACATCTATTTTTGAGATAAGTTTATATATCTAGTTGCATAAGGAAATAGGATGGAAGTATACAAATGTTTGAGGCTTTTCACATTTTGGAATGAGTGTCAAGAAGGTGGAGTTGATTGAATTAATAACCTTCCCATCTTTTCGTGATTGTTCCACTGCCCTTAGTAGGTCCATTCTCACCAGATCAAAAAATCATATAAAGAATTCTAGGGGCCATCCATCAGTGCCGGGGATTTAGTCCATTTGAGTCCTTTTAAAGCCCCATCAACTTCAAGTAATGTAACCTATGAAGTAAAGACACCAACATCCTCTTCTGAAATATAGGAAGGAAAGAGCTTAATCACCTTTAATTGATCCACAATATTTGCATTTCCATCATCCTTGAACAACATAGAGAAATGCTTTTCCCCAACCTTTTGAGTTGAGCCTCCTCATCAACCAAAATGCCATACTCATTTTGTAGATCCCATATGTCATTGAAATTTCTTCATGCAGAAGCATAACTGTGGAGGAACTTTGTATTGGCGTCCCCTTATTTAATCTAGTTAGCTCTTCTCTTGAGTTTCCAAGTCAAGAATTCATGTGCCAATAACTCCTCAGTCTCATGGTTTATGGTGAAGGAAATGCGAAAAGACTAAATGGGTAAGCATTTCTGTCTCATGTATATCTCTCATGAGTGATAGAATAAGATTAGATTCAGGTTTGACGTCATTTGGAGGATCCTGTTCAATGTATTTGATGTGGATTCCTTTCCATGAGTTGGAAGAGATATGGAATATTGGGTTTGTTATTTTAATAATTTGATGAGTAAGGCCCCCCTGATAAATTAGATGCCCTGGGTGCTTATTCCCTGTGTTTTGGATTCAAGCCAGAAGAGGGTGGTTGATATTGGATGCATGCACAATAATTGGTGTTGGCATTGATGGGAAAACCAAAATTGAATCCAAAAAGGAAAGTGATGGTTGGGTCTACGAGCCAATTTATTGCATTGAACATAGATTCAAGCGTTTATCCTGAGCCTTTTTTTCATCAACATTGAATAGGATGTTGATGAAAAATGTAAGGAGAATGCTTAGTAGTGCTGGAATAGGAAAATAATTCTGGGCAGAGATAATGGATAATGTGTGCTACTTGGTAAATTTATTACCCACATCATCATTGGTTGAAAAAAATACACATGAGGTATTAAATAGTAAGAAACCCTCTATTAAACATTTGAAATTTTTTGGTTGTGATGCTTATGTACATGTTCCAAAGGATAAAAGGGTAAGTTGGATAATAAAGTTGAAAATGTTTCTTTATCGGTTATAAGGATGGTGTGAAAGGTTTTAAGATTTAGAATCCTATAACTAAGAAGACTATTTATAGTTGAGATGTTGTTTTAGAGAGGTCAAAGATGTTCCCAAACAGGAAGTGACTCCAATGTAAAAGGAACATGAGAAAATAGAATTTTAGTTCCGAGGATGAAGAATTTGGCTGAACAAAAGAAGTTGAATAAGAAGAAGAAGAACATCATACCTAGTAGTTTTGAGGACATCATCTCAAGAAAGAAGGTAACCAGAAAGGTATCCCCCTTCTGATTTTTGGTTTATTTTTGGTTTATCTATTATTGATGATGCTCCTAGAAATGTGAAGGAAGTTGTTGATTTAGATGATAGCGATCTCTAGAAGAAGGCCATGGTTGAAGAAATGGTTTTCTTGGACAAAATTTAAGCTTGGTATCTAGTTGGGTTACCAGATGGAAGAAATTTCGATGGTAGCAAATGGTTGTTTAAGAAGAATCCAAATGTAGAAGCTAAAGTGGAGAAGTACAAATCCTGCTTAGTAGAAAAGGGATATTAATAAGTGGGGGGAATTAATTTTTCGTGAAATAATTTCTCTAGTTGCTAAATTAAATTCTATTAGATTCCTTCTTGCTACTAGTGCTACTTTTGATCTTAAAGTAAGGAAGATGTATGTGAAGAGAACGTTATTACATGTGGGTCTTAAGGAAGAAATCCAGATAAACAACCACAAGGGTTTATAGTAAAGGGAAGGAAAGAGTTAGTATCTAAGCTAAAGAAATCCCTTTGTGGTACAAAGCAATCTCTACGGATGTGGTACCAAAAGTTTGACGCATACATCCTTGGATTGGGGTTTGTGAGAAGCAAATATGATCACTGTGTATACTCCAAACAGGTTGGTGATAACCTCATTAATATGGTAATGTATATTGATGGCATGTTGTTGACTGGAAACAACAAAGATGCCATAAAGGAGGTGAGTTCACAATTATCCTTCAAATTTGACATGAAGGGTCTCTACGTTGTAAAATCCATACTGGGAATGGAAATTAAAAGAGGTCGTGCAAATAGGAAAATATGGTTGAATCAAAGAAAATATGATGAGATGATACTACAAATATTTAACATGTAGGAAAGCAAGTTGATCAAGGTACCTATTATTGTAGGTGTGAACTTATCTGTAGATTAGTGTCCCAAGATACAAGAATAGGAAGAATATGTGTCATGGGTGATCCATATGCTAATGAAGTTGGTAGTTTTATGTATGAAATGGTCTGTGTCAGAATGGACATTGCTCATGCAGTGGGATTTTTGAGTAGATATATGATAACACGAAGGAAGGATAATTGGGAAACCATAAGAGGGCCTTCATATATTTGTGTGGCACCATTGATTATGCAATATGATACCAAGGAAGACATGTACCAAACAAATTAATAGATGTACATGGATTTGTTAATGCAAGTTGGGATGGAGATATTGATCAAAGAATATATACAAGTGGGCGGGTGTTTAACCTATTTGGAGTAGCTATCAATTGAATGTGAAAGAGGCAGGATGTAGTTTCATTCTCAACTATAGAAGATGAATACATGCAGCTACCCATGTAAGAAAAGAAGTTGTATGGTTGCAGGGATTGTGTTTAGGTATTGGGTTTTGTACAAAAAAAATATAAGGTTAGATTACAAAAACCAAAGCAAAATCTTCCTGGCAAAGAACCCTTCTTATCATGCTAATACAAAGCATATTGATGTGCAATATCACTTTACGAGAGATATGGTTGAAGACAAGAACACATTTTTGGAAAATGTTGAAACCTTGAATAATGGTTGCATACTCATTAACGGAGACTATCAATATAGAGAATTTCTCTTAGTGTAGAGAATCTATGGGCATTAATACCCCGAACCATTGACCCCATCAGCACATGGCCCATTGTTGTGTAAATAAAACAATAAGTGGGAGAATGTTGGGTAAGAGTTTAATTCCTTGTATACATGCGTGGTGTTTTCACATGTATAATGGTGTTTGACAATCCCCATCGATGACCCCCTTGCTTTGCGAAGCAAACATTGTGAAGATTTTTGGGTTATTTTTGAGTTTTTCCTAAAAATGTGTAATTTAATATCGGTTAAGGGATTGGGGTCTATTTATAATCGGGTTTAACATATTATAGTTTTGGATGTTGTAGATTACCTATATATTGTATTATGAGTGGTTAATAATAATAATAAAAAAGTGAGAGGTGTGGCTCTAAGTTTTGTTGGTTTTCTTGGTTAAGGGTTTCCAGGGTAAATCTCTGTGTATTATGTGTGAATGTTGTGGTGTAATATATATTTTTCTTAAAACAATGTGTATGATTTGATTCTCTGCATAGGTTTAAAACTTACACAACACACAAAAAAGACATATGATAACAAAATAAGCATTATTGAAACAATTGGCTTTAAAAAAAAACTAAACTTCCTTCAACAATTGTCCTGAATAAAGATATATTAGTTGAGTTGATTGGACGAAACTATGCAATACAATATGGCTTGGTGAATCGTTCAAAAGTGATATCTAGGGACTACAAATATAGAAAATTTGATATACTTTCCCTACAATTGACATGGTACAATGACAAATGATGTCCAATTTGTTCACACCAAAAATTTGTCATAACTGGACACCCATTACAAGAGTATCCATACAAATAGTTTCTAAGAACAAAATCCACTTTGTTTGACAACAATTTCCTATCCAATTAGCATGCACACGAACAATACATAGATCACGATGTCTAACAATGCATGGTGTAGCATTTGAACCTTCTAAAATTAAACAACATGGACTTGTCTACACAACACTTTTACATGTTAGAAACATTGAATAATTATATATTTTAAACAAATTCCAAACCACAAGAGTCCAAATTTTCCAAGAAAGTTGCAACCATGAAGTTAAAAGATTCAACACATATTCATTTTGGAAATTTAAATATGGCTTGCATTCAATACCGAAAGAAAAATGTTTTTCTCATTAGCTCATTGAACACACGAAGCTTAAAGTTCCACATTGTAAATTTTATTTCCAACTAAGAACTAATGCAATCTAACATCTTAGGTTTGCAAGAAACACATATAAAGCTTGTCGAAGATAATAGTGTTCTTGAATCAAGTACATTTTCCTATTAGAATTTTGCCTCCATGGCATTCTAACATGTTGTCAAAATGATATTTTAATTGAAAAAACTACCAATTATGTATAGAATCTTGAATGGATTATTTTTATATCTCATATTGATCCCACAACTTAGTAAGTTGGAAAATTTTTACATTATGCCACATACACCAATTGAAGCTCTTTTTCACTTTATCAACACTCTAACAAAAAATGGTAAAACAAACTGAGCATGTCATTGTCACCGGTGATTTAAAGTTCAACTTTTTCCAAACAAGAAAAGCTTGTTTCATTTATGCAAACCCATTATTAGCATTTCATTCCAACAAAGAAACAACTAACAATGGTTCACTAATATACCAACTTTGGACCACATTGATAAAAGTTAGTTGTATTCTTAAAACATTTGATGCTTATTGAATTGACCATCATGCTATTTGTCTTTTAATTCCTCTAAAGATTTTGTTTTTATATTCATCCATCATAGTACCTGAAAATACATTTTCTATTGTAGCAATTAAAACAATAAGCATCTACTTGGTCCAGGCAAGCAATATTTCATTTTGTTCATTGCTTACACATGTCCTCATAATTGTTATATTTTTTCCCCATAGGTTCTCATTTTCTAGGTATTATAACTATATCATTTTGGAACTATACATATGATGCTTATATTTCATTTTGTTCATTGCTTACACATGTCCTCATAATTGTTGTATTTTTTCCCATAAGTTCTCATTTTCTAGGTATTCTAACTATATCCTTTTGGAACTATACATATGATGCTTATTTATTGTAATACACAATTGCAAAAGAGATGCCTTACACTATTGTTCGATATTAGCATAAAAGAGTTTGAACCAAGTAAAATAATTTAACCTGCTTTATTATTATTATTTTTTAAATCTCTTATTATTTTATTTATTACATTTTTCATCCAAATCATTATAAAACCTTTGCTCATTTCTAGTTTCAATGAAACTAATATGCTTTTCTATCAAAGTCCTAGTAGAACTTTTTGTCCATTGCTAATCTTAATGAACCATGCTTTAAACATACACATCTTGCTATCTACAACTTTGCCAAAAGCGCACTAATCCACCATGTTTTAATCAAAGGATACAAAGTTAATGTTTAATATATATATATATATATAATTTTATCCCTTTCTTCTCTTTGTTGATTAGTTTCTACGTGATCTATGCAATTGTTATTTCTGCCTTTGTGCATTCTTTTGATTGTTACATACTTTATTAATAATCAATTGTTAATTAGAAAACACTTTCATGAAGCAAATTGTTCATTTTCTAGTTTTGTAACAATTTCCTAAAGCAAATTGTTCATTTGCTAGTTTTGTTTTACCTCGAGGCTCTCGATGCATTCTTAGCAACTACTCTTATGTTCTAAAGTTAGCTTTCTTTCATTTTTTTTCCCTAGATTATCACATCTCCATGTAATTGAAAAATAACCTCTTTATGCTTCTCAATGCTTATTTTTTTTGGTTTTTACATTGTTCATTATGTATTGAATTCATTTTTACTATAAAGTAATTTTGTCATTAAAACAAACATAGTTTGAGATAATAATTTTATGTTTATTTATATTTTTCATTTCTTTCAATTAAATCAATAAAGTTATTAAGTACTTAATTAATTAATTTATATATATATATATTTTAATAATTCTTTTTTTCACAATATAAAGAATTCATGGATTCTTGTTTTTTTTAAAGTCTTCATAATGGATTCATCGTAAACAAAATATTTTAGTACTTTTTCAAAAGAACAGAAGACAAGATGAAGGGTAAGAATTATATACTTAATAATTAATATGCAAAAAGTTAGATTTAAATTGATATATAGAGTTGATAGTTATTTAGGTACTATAGTCAATAATTTCCAAATCAACAAACAATCTCAATCACAAAATGAAATTCAGAGAGAAGTGATCTTTATCTTTTGAGCTTCTTTCTATTGATGAATTCATCGTTTCTTGATACAAATCATTATCATGGACAATTATGTATTCTAGATTACAAATTCATAGATAGATATGTTTTATGGGCCTTATTAAATAATTATTCATTGCCTTTTTTTTCTTTCTCATAACTAGTATGCATATTTTATTATTATTTTTAGTACCATGTGCATGCTTGATTTTAGTTTCTAAGGCTCCATCTGCAGCTAAATAAAAGTCTTTTGTATCCACGCGATACACGGATATATAGTTTTGGGTTTTCTTTTACTGTATTTATTGTTATTAAGTGGTGTACTGTTAATTACTATTACCACATTTCATACCTTGGTTTGACACTGTATATTGTTATGAGCCTAGGTATTATTATAACATTCTGTAATAGAAACATGCTTTATGTATTATAAATCTTTGACAACCTTAAGCCAAAGATCTTATGTAACAAGTTACTTTTCCATCAAATCCTCATATGACATTATGTGCCCAAAATCATGCATTTGTATTATCATGGATAATAAATATGAATACTAGGGATCATAAATTGTATTTGTCTATAATATGAACCATTCATTCATGTCTATTGGAAATATCAAAACTAAAAATAGCTACATAATGAATTATCCCTTGTATTAGGTGACAATTTCCTTGTATCTTGTTCTAAATTCAAACGTTCAACACGCAGTATGATTCTCAACCATTCAGATTAATTTGTCATTCTTTAGCTTGAAGTCCCATTGACTACATGCCACAATGGTACTCAAGAACTCCTTCAAATTGACTTAGAGTTACTTTCTTAAAAGAGTATTGCTCATCACGATGAATACTCAAAGAAGAATCTAGGGATTTTGAAATCATACAAAATTTAACAATACAAGATTTACATATTATTAACTCATATATCTAGTCAAATAAAGAGAGATACTTCATTACTTGGGGTAAAGAGAGAGTAAAGAAACAATTTTCATGATTAATTCCCATTGATGAAGCAAACTTCCCGATCAAAGAAGTAGATCAATGACAGATCAATCCAATGATTGATATAGAAATCAAGATGCTATAGTTAGTGATTTATGGAGGTAATGTTGATTCCTAGATAAAAACTTGCATTATAGAGTGTCTCATGTAGAACAACAATGAGGAATTAAAACTCCGATTCAAATGATTTCCAATTAAACATAAATATGATAAGGAAAACATTGAATAATTCCAAAATAACAAAAAGATAAGTCTCATGAGGAGGAGCCTTTGAAAATGGTCCAATTTGCAAAAAGAGAAAATATTTAATAGAGCTTCTTGTATAGGCATGATACAAGAAAAAATCACATATATGCCTATGAAGATATTGAAGTAGTTGTAATGTAAATGATACATAGTAATGCATGGTAGCCATTTGAAAAATCAATATAATTAGCTAGCTGAAGAAATTTATTGAAAAACCAAGATTAGACATTGATGCTATACAACACTAGAATGTTTAATCTCACCCAATGCATCATTTAATCTTTAGTTGTATTCATTCGAGCTAGTAGATGTTACTGTATGTATAATGAATACAATGACATACATATAATCAATATACTGTACATATACATACACATGGGTAGAAGAATTATTAATCATATTAGTAAATTAATCCTTACAGAACAATCGATGCATAAAAAACATAATAGAGCATAGTCTATAATCTCTCTCAGAACAATTCATAGTTAATAAGTCTTAAATAACACCTTTGACATAAAAAATTCTTATACAAATACCTATGCACATGTAGAAACATGTATAGAGGGTCAAAGTGACTGGACACATATGATATTTCTAAGACTTTTGTAATACTGCATACTCAAGCTTCCACAACTTCTGGTCATATGAAGATTCATCTTCTACTAACCTTGTCTTTTTTCTACTACTTAAAGAAAACTAAGACAAAATAACTCTTTGACCACACCTTCCAAATCAACCCTAAGTTGGTTCCGGGATCCCACTATTAAAAACAGGGCTCCAATTCAGGGAATTCTTTAATAGCAACATCGCTTCATCTATCGAACTCATGAAACATGAGCTTCCACTCCACAATGACATCTTCTATTTTTTGGGCCCACTCTACCACAATTTTATTTATCATATATTTCTCCTAACAAATGGCCTCGATAAGTTCTATAAAATTACCATACACTCTTAGGTTCACTTGTTTTATTGCAATCAACTAAGATTGTGTTCTATATGCTATATCCTTGATTGAATTCCTCAGATTTTTTGTTTCATATTCTGACACATATAATTGCAACTCAAGCTTCTGTGTTTGATATATCTTTTCTTCTTTGACCGATTTGATATCCTCAACATATAATTTCTTGAATTTATCCTTTATCTATTCTATCTCTTGTTGAATTCTCTATTCAAGTATTTCCATTATGTCACGATCTCATTGAAACCTCACCCACAATTCTTGCCAATTGAGACACATTTGTTCTAATTTTCCAATTTGAAAGTAGTATTCAATTGCCATAGAATCATAAGTAACATATATTATTTCTTTTTGGTCTTTATCTTAGTGGCTTCTTCTCATGCTTATTTCTATTTTTTTTCTTCTTCTATACTAGTCTTTGCCTATGTCATGGACTCTAACAACCCATTTTTATTTTCGATGATTTGTCACAATGTTGTTGTGATCTTACTCATTATAATTTTGTCTTGTTTAATGAACTCAAAATCCTCAAGAAGATAAAGAAGCACCTTCAAAAAATAAGGTGAAAATAAGCTAATAATTATTTCTTTGCCCTTGAAGCTACTTCATGCACTTCCACTTATTGCTTTCTTGCATTGGCAATTTTCTTCTTTAACCTCTCTAACATGATGATATTATCCTCTAAGTGATTTTCCAAAGCTACACCAACTTCCTTTTCTATCTTTATCCAATATCCTTCACTATTTGCAACTTGTTATGCCCAATTCCTCATCACCTCCTTTTCCTTTTCCTTCGCTTCTATATGGTCCTTCAAGCATAGATATTATATCAACATATCTGTCAGGTAGTCATTCTTTCCCTTCAACCAACTTGTTATCTTTGAACTAGATTAAATGATAAAATTAGCAAGGTGGGATAGGTCGATCTTCCATAGATCCATATAGTATTACACTTCCAACATGTCTCAAGCTTCCACAACTTCTGGTCATATGAAGATTCATCTTCTACTAACCTTGTCTTTTTTCTAGTACTTAAAGAAAACTAAGACAAAATAACTCTTTGACCACACCTTCCAAATCAACCCTAAGTTGGTTCCGGGATCCCACTATTAAAAACAGGGCTCCAATTCAGGGAATTCTTTAATAGCAACATCGCTTCATCTATCGAGCTCATGAAACATGAGCTTCCACTCCACAATGACATCTTCTATTTTTTGGGCCCACTCTACCACAATTGTATTTATCATAGCTTTCTCCTAACAAATGGCCTCGATAAGTTCTATAAAATTACCATACACTCTTAGGTTCACTTGTTTTATTGCAATCAACTAAGATTGTGTTCTATATGCTATATCCTTGATTGAATTCCTCAGATTTTTTGTTTCATATTCTGACACATATAATTGCAACTCAAGCTTCTGTGTTTGATATATCTTTTCTTCTTTGACCGATTTGATATCCTCAACATATAATTTCTTGAATTTATCCTTTATCTATTCTATCTCTTGTTGAATTCTCTATTCAAGTATTTCCATTATGTCACGATCTCATTGAAACCTCACCCACAATTCTTGACAATTGAGACACATTTGTTCTAATTTTCCAATTTGAAAGTAGTATTCAATTGCCATAGAATCATAAGTAACATATATTATTTCTTTTTGGTCTTTATCTTAGTGGCTTCTTCTCATGCTTATTTCTATTTCTTTTCTTCTTCTATACTAGTCTTTGCCTATGTCATGGACTCTAACAACCCTTTTTTATTTTCGATGATTTGTCACAATGTTGTTGTGATCTTACTCATTATAATGTTGTCTTGTTTAATGAACTCAAAATCCTCAAGAAGATAAAGAAGCACCTTCAAAAAATAAGGTGAAAATAAGCTAATAATTATTTCTTTGCCCTTGAAGCTACTTCATGCACTTCCACTTATTGCTTTCTTGCATTGGCAATTTTCTTCTTTAACCTCTCTAACATGATGATATTATCCTCTAAGTGATTTTCCAAAGCTACACCAACTTCCTTTTCTATCTTCATCCAATATCCTTCACTATTTGCAACTTGTTATGCCCAATTCCTCATCACCTCCTTTTCCTTTTCCTTCGCTTCTATATGGTCCTTCAAGCATAGATATTATATCAACATATCTGTCAGGTAGTCATTCTTTCCCTTCAACCAACTTGTTATCTTTGAACTAGATTAAATGATAAAATTAGCAAGGTGGGATAGGTCGATCTTCCATAGATCCATATAGTATTACACTTCCAACATGTCTACCTCGTAGAATTATTCTATAGTAATAGCTGTTACGGCTATCATGAACCCTATTCTGCCACCTTGTTCCTCCATTGACTCTATAATCAACTCCTTTTTCTCCTCCTAGAATCTTAACTCAAAGCTAAATCTAGAAGCTTGTAGTTAAGCTAGTGAGTTTTCAATTGTAGTAGATCACAACTAGTGCAATGGTATGGCGAATGTCGAGTATGTTTCTACCAGCATTAGGGAGATAAGTTGTAGATGCAAATAAATATTCCCTAATAAAATTTTCATCCATATTTTTATTTAAGGGACTTTACTAAGTCACTAACTTGTTATGTATTGGTGATTCATACAGACTCGTCAATACATGTGCTTGTAGTGCTATCTTAAGACCAATCCACCTCTATGATAACAAGAATACTCCTTAGTTGGGTGCTTAATTACTAATGGATCACTTGAGGGAGAGTGCACAAAGTTGAGGGACCTGTTAAATGCAATGCATGTTTTGCAAAATATGTTCTTGTTGTAGAATTCAACAACTATGCATTTATTAAACATAGGAATGGGAAATCCAAAGGAAACCAAGTGAGATGTCAAAAAGGATAGGAGAGCACAATGTGTATGCATTTTGGTTCTCTAAAATGTATACGTGTTTTAGAGAACCAAAACATATACGCATTTTAGAGAACCAAAATGTGTACGCATTTAGTAAATCATGTTTTATTTTCCAACTCAGGCCCCTGAAACCCCTCCCCAAGCCCCTAACACCCCCTATCTAACTCCCTAAACAACCCCCCTAAAACCACCTCCCTAACCCATTAACACCCCCTCTCCAACTCCCTAACACCCCCTAACCCTAATCACCCACACTCCCTCTCTAACTCCCTAACACACCCCCAACCTCGTAACACCCCCTCTCCAAATACCTACAACCCCCCAACCCCCTAACACCCCACAATCCCATAACACCCCACAACCCCCTAACATCCCCTCTCAAACTCCCTATCACCCCCTACCTTTAATCACCCACATCCTCCACCTACCCCTATCTCTACCCCGAGGCCCCTAACACCCCTCCTCCATACTCTCTCTCTCTCTCCCTCTCTCTCCCATTTGATCATCTCCCTAACCCTTACTAACCCCTTCTCTCACTCTCTTTCTCCCTTGCTCCACTAACCTCCAATATCCTAACACCCCCTATGTCTCTACCTATAAACCCTCAACCAACACCATA
>LPNX010001622.1:54999-75886 GCA_001517045.1 Pseudotsuga menziesii | reverse complement strand
ACTACCCCTCAGCCCCCTTTCTCTCCCTAACCCCCCTCTTTATCTCTCTCCTAATCTGCTTCCCCTACCACTTACCTCTTTCTCTCTCTCCACTCCCCCTTCTCTCTCCCCCAACCTCCCAACAACCTCCCCACCTCTCTCTAGGTCCGTAAAATCCCCACTAAAAGCACTGTAAGTAATGTTATTTATCTGATATAATAATAAATTGTTGGGTGTCATCCTAGGTTAAAATCGATCGTGATATCAAACAGTTAAGTTAGGCTTTGCCAATAAACACTATACTTATTTATGATTTTGTAATATGTTATATAAACATGTTTTGATAAATTGTATTATATAAATAATAGTTAAAATGTTAAGGAAGTAATCGTTTCATAGAGAACTCAATAGTTAACTATATATTACAAAAGAGGTTGAGAATTAAAAAAAACAAAAACAAGGGAAGTATCTTGAGCGGTGGCAAAGCAACTAAATAACCGTTCTTGAGGGAATGACATACTCATTTAGGGGGGAAAGGGAAAATGTTGGGCGAAAAGGAGGATGTTGGTTGATAGCGGTGGGGGAATAAAGAAAGAAAAGAGATAACGAGAGAGGAGGGGAGTTCAATTATCCATCGCGTCACTGGTTCTTGGAGGAAAAAAAAATAGACACTGTTGCATTGCAAAGAGGATTTAGAAAGGCAACGGTGCAAGGATGGAAATAAAAACAACCCAACTTTCAATTGATTTCTGATTTCTGTTAAAATGCTTTATATTGTACTTTTGTTTTGTTTTAAGGAATGGCGGCTTATGAAAATAAAACATAGTTATTTCTTATTTTTCTTACATTACCTCTAATTAATTTTATAACGCAGTTGATTCCCAACCATTTAATTAGCTTATAAAATAGTTATGTGTGTAAAATTTAGATTGCCTTCTTCATGGATTTTTCAAATCCCATCGCTTGGGATTTATGCGATTGTATTGTTATTGTTGTTGCTATTACAACTAAGAAAAGGACTACGTTTCCACTTTTGAGTATATATATATTTCAACCGAGGGTTAACCATGTGCTAAGTGAATGAGAACAAACTCTTTTACAAGGGAAACAATTCCATATAGTTTAATCGAACTTCGTTATCCCAAGTATTGTATTTGTATTAATTAACCCAAAAATGAAAGACTGTAGATATAAGAAGGATCAATATTTATAATTTGGAAAACTACGACATTGCCACAATAGAAGTGTGGCTCCACGCTCTAGATTCTTATATTTATATAATGATATTTGAATCGGAGACGTCTCTTTTCTCTCTCAGAAGAAAAATAATATGTTTCTCATCTTTATGTTAACTGTGAAAAATTAACGAAGTTCTTTATTTTAAACCTCTGCTATGGGAAAACATATAACACAGTTCTTTATGTTAAACCTCTGCTATGGGAAAACGTATAACAAATTTCTTTATTTTAAACCTTTGCTATGGAAAAAGATCTTTATTTTAAACCTCTACTATTGGAAAACGTATAACAAAGTTCTTTATTTTAAACCTCTGTTATGGGAAAAAAAAAGTATACCGTGAAGTTATGGGAGTGTATCTTCCTCTTCCCAGAGAGACAATTCTTCAGTAAAAGGCTCTACTTAAATAATTCAGGTTTATATCTTTATTGTTATCTTTTTACATATTACATGCCCTAAATCTATTATGTGAGTGGAGAGTGGAGGGTTTAATGTATTATATTTACCATTAGGAATAGAAAGCCCATTCTTGTCTCACATGAGTCATCTCCTAATAACATTTGACTTATGTTAGAGTATGACAGGTAAGTAAGTCATATTATGTAGCAAACCAAGTAAGTAAGTCATATTAGTTTAAAGTAATAGTTTGAATGGGTCAAGTGTGATCCTTTGGTGTGAGCACCACATGATGGAAGGAGGCTCCTTCGACGATGGACAGGGTTTTCCCTTCTACCCGTTCTGCTCTGCCATCCCTTTCACTCACTGTGTTGTGCCATGGCGCGGGTTTTATTGAAGTGTTTCTGGGCACCTGCACCCTCTTCGGCTCTGCTTTCTCGTAGTTTTTTCGAACCCTTGTCCTGTTGTTTATCTGATTCCAGGTATGGAAGTTTCCAGGGTTTCTTGACTCTCATGCCTCTTAAGGTCCTTGTTTGTCTTTGCTCGCTGGCTTGGAAGCTTTCAGGTTTCCCGGTTTTGTGCCTCACTCGTAGATATCTTTTAGGCTTTCCCTCCTACTTTACCTTCTTTCTGGGGTTTTTGCATTGGCTTGAGGCAACGGAGTCCTACGGCCTGGCTTGGAGTCCCTCCCCTTCATTGGGGGACTAGTACCAACCAAGCATTGTTTAAAAAGTGGGAAGTGCATCGCTTGCTGTCGGCTCCGTTTGGAAGGTCATTTCTGACGTTCCCCTCACCACCCTTGCATGGCCACGATGTCCCAGTTCCCTTGGGATCTGGGTTGACTTTGTGGCTCCCCACTTATTTCTAGGCTGAGTCGCCATCACTCGTGGACATTTCCTTCAAACCCATCTTCTTGTTCGTGTCGGCCGTTGACATTTGCCCCTGGTTGTCTATTTTCGGGGTTTTTTAAGTGGGTTGACCTCCTTCGGGTTTCTCGAACATTCTGCTCCTCATTGTTTGTTGGGTCTGTGATTTTTCCTCTTTCTTCATAGGGTTCTGACGTTGTGGCTTCTCTTCTGCTTCTGACCGGTACTGGTCTTCCAGTTATTGTAGTGATATCTGTGGGGTTGTCCTGTGACTTGCTATTTGACTTTGAGCATTGGCTTATCATTCTCATCATGGGGATATTTTAGTCTTTTCGGAGGGTTCTGTATATGCTTTTTTTGGTATGGGGGAACCAGGGGTCTCGCAGCGCTTCCGACAGAAACGCAGGTCAAAATGCATCAAGGCGTCAGCTGAGAAATATAGATATGTGTTGGGACATGATATCTTCATCGATCGGGTATCAACCCTCTGCTCCCGGGCATTGATTGGTCGGCTGGAGTACTGCAAGATGGATAAGAATTCTTGGGTCTCATGGGCAAATGAGCATTGGAAACCATTATTTAACTATATCCCGACCATCAGCCTCCTCTCCAGAGGATGGATTGTCTTTGTTTTCCTCGATCATGTGCATTGTTCCAGGGTTTTGGACCAGATGTGGCGGGTAGGTAAAGGCTCGTTAGTGCTCGGACGCTGGCACGCTAATTTTGATCCATGCAAAGAAAAAATCAACAGGCGCCACCTTTGGGTCCTTCTGCCACAACTCCCTTTTCCGTTATGGAGCAAAACCATCTTGGAGGGTATCGGCAACACTATTGGCCGCTTTGTTGCTGTGGAGGATGATTTTCTGCAAGTTTACGATAAAAGGATTGCCAGGATATTGGTTGAGTTGGATATTTCTCGGGGCCTGCCAGCGGAGATTGAACTTTTATGTGAGGAGAGACTGCTGATCCAGTGTCTTGACTATCTCTTTGTGCCGTTCCGATGTGGCATTTGCCGCTCAGTCGGTCATCTTCGTCGCTCATGCCCTCAAAGGATCTCGGGTGGTGACCTATCTGACTTCAGCACCCGCAAGTCACGTTCTCCTGCTCCTGATCTCCATCTCACAGGTCACTCTCCTACAGGTACTGTATATGATTCCTCTCCCCCGGTTGAAATAGTTCCCGAATCATACTTTGAAGCAGTAGATAGTTTGATTTTATCTCATAAAAAGGCTGTCGATCCTTTGTCACCTCTGATTTCTGTTCAGGATCCCCCTTCTCGGACCTCGACTCATCATGACCCTGTTTTGTCTTCTGACTCTCCTATCAACACACCAGTCAGCCACCCACATGGCACCTTGGCACTTGACTCGCTGGAGGACTTTCCTCCACTTCCTGTACGTCCTCCTTCCCTGGACCCACCTCCTGCCTCCTCCCCTTTGCTGGGTCCACCCCCTTTATCCTGTTTACCTGCGAATCCACATTTACCCTCCGACCCACCACACTCTAGCCCTACATCATCTCCTTCTTTCTCTGATCCTGCCCTAAAAAGAACTCTATCCATCTTCACTACATCTACTCCCCTTTCCCCCTCTACCATCCCCATCAACTCCATTCGTTTTGCTAATGTTACCATAAGAAAAGCTAAGGGGAAGAGGATTCCACGTACACTCACACCGGAATCTCCTCCGTATATTCCACTGTCTGTTCGTTTATCGGAAGCTGACAAGGATCAGCCTTCTCGGGGCCTTAGAGCGAGTTCCCCCTCTCACGCCTTGTCTTAATGATCATTCTCTCCCTTAACATTCGCGGCCTTGGAGGCAGGCCCAAAACCCTCGGTCTCCGTTCCCTCCTCAACACCATTCAATTGGATCTCATCCTCCTCTAGGAGACGATGTGCAGCGATCTGCCAGCTCTTATTTCTTTTTCGAAATTCTTACCATCATGGGAATATTGTGCTGTTAGTGCCAGGGGTCTCTTGGGTGGGCTCCTCTCAGCCTGGAATCCCCTTATTGTTAAATGTAAAGCATTTCACACTTATGCTGGCATTTTACTTCAAGCTCACTTTCGGGGCATATCCCTCCCTATCCATATCCTGAATGTCTATGGCCCTTATAAGGATCGAATCCCGTTCTGGGACAAAACTCTCAGTGGTGGTCTCCTTAATCTCCCTAACCTCGTTTTGGGCGGTGATCTTAACCTCACCCTGCACCCCTCGGAGATATGGGGCAGTAGGGCCACACTTGATCCTCATTCTGATTATTTCCATGCCCTTTTTAATTCTGTTGGTCTAGTTGATGTTGCCCCTTCCTCGATAGGGCCAACCTGGCGTAATGGCCGATCAGGAGAGGATGGTATTTGTAAACGTCTTGACAGATTTCTTATATCCAATGACCTCCTGCCTCATCTTGGGACCTACAGGACTTGGACTCACCGATCACTAATTTCTAACCATTTTCCCATTCTCCTAGAGTGGATTCAACCTAAGGGGCCCTTTAACTACCCATTTAAGTTCAATAGATCTTGGTTGGACAATCCTGCATTTATCGATTGGTTTCTTCTCTGGTGGTCGCACTCCTCTGATTTGGACCTTTCTTCTGGTATCAAGGATCTATGCTATACCCTGAGGAGACTCAAAAGTGATGCTAAGTCTTGGATGAAAGATAAATCTGCCAGCCTCATCCAGGCTTCCCAGCGACTGGACCGAGACATAGATTCCATTCTGTCCTTTGGCATCCTCTCTAAGGAACAGATGAACCTCCTTTCTCGTCTCAATGCTGAAAGATTAAGTATTTTGGACCATTTCCAGCTTTCATGGAAACTTAAAAGCAGGCTGAAATGGGATCTCCTGGGGGACTCTAATACGAAATTTTTTCATACTTTTGCCTCTGGCAGAAGATCACAAAATATGATTTGGTCTCTGGAGAATGATGAGGGTAATATTATTGAGGATGATGGACCCTTAAAGGAACTTGGCAAATCTTTCTTTGAGAAGATCTTTAGGGATGAAGGTCTCACTATCCTGGAAAATCAACTCAAAGTTATCTCTCTTTTTCCCAGGTTGATACAACCTAATGAATCTTCCTGTCTTACTTCACAGGTTACTTTAAAAGAGATTGAACTTGCACTCAAATCCTTCAATAAGGACCGTAGTCCGGGACCAGATGGGTGGCCGGTCGAGTTCTACTTGCACTTTTTTAATCTCCTTGGCCCCATTCTTGTTAAGATGGTGGATCATACCAGAACCACAGGTTACATTCCCTCATCCCTGAATTCCACCTTTATCACTCTCATTCCTAAGATTGACAAGCCCCGTACTTTTGCGGATTTTAGGCCCATCTCCTTATGTAACCTGTTATATAAGCTCATTGCTAAAGTTATTGCTGGAAGACTCAAACCCTTTCTGGATTCAGGTATTTCCCAGGAACAGTTTGGCTTTCTTAAAGACAGACAGATTACTGAGCCAATTGGCATTGTTCAGGAAGTACTTCACTCAGTTAAAATCAAGAACTCAAGTGCCTTTATGCTTAAACTGGATCTTTCTAAGGCTTTTGACCGTGTTGACTGGACTTATATCAGATTTATCCTAATCCAGATAGGTGTTCCCCTTCTTACTGTCAATTGGATCATGAGCTTTATTTCCACGGTCAACTTTGCTGTTCTGGTCAATGGGACTCCCTCCAGCTTCTTCTCGGCCTCCCGGGGTATTAGACAAGGTTGCCCTTTATCTCCGTTGCTGTTCATCCTGGTCATTGAAGGGCTTAGCTTGATGATCAAGGATGCTAGAAACAATGGTCTCATCCGGGGTATTAATTTCTCGCCTTCCCTTACTCTCACTCACCTACTATTCGTGGATGATGTTATTCTCATGGGTTCAGGCACCATCCGGGACTGGCTGGCATTTGAGTCTCTACTTGACTGTTTTTGCAAAGCATCAGGCATGCGTATTAATGCTGATTAATCTTGTTTGCTCTATCACAATTTTAATGATGCCTGTATATTTGATTTTAAGGCTGCCATGCCTTATAATATTCTCCCAATACAGTCAGGTATTACTTACTTGGGATATCATTTGAAGCCTTTGAATTACAGAGTTGCTGATTGGTTCTGGTTATTAAACAAATTTGAAAAGAAAATCAAGCACTGGGCATTTAGATATTTGTCCCTTGGTGGGAGACTTGTCCTGGTTAATGCAGTTCTTGCTAGCATACCTGTGTATTGGATGGGCTTAGCCCCCATAACCTGCTCCATTCTCCAGAAGCTCAGGAAAATTATGTTTAACTTTTTATGGGGCTTGACTGAGGCATCTTTCAAATTCCATTTATCTAACTGGAACGATCTCTCCCGAACTAAATCTCATGGGGGCTGGGGTATAAAAGATCTTACCTGTTTCAATAAAGCTCTGAGGTTGAATGTCTTTTGGAAAGCACTCAATTCCAAAGGACTCTGGTTCCAGGTACTTCAAGCTAAATATCTAAATGGTAAATCAGTTGTAGAATGAATCCGATCTAGAACCTTCTGTACACGCAATGTTTCATTATTTTGGCGTGGTTTTCTTCAAGTGTTACCCTGGATGGGTATGCATCTGTCGTGGCAGGTGGGAAATGGTGAGTGTATCTTGTTGGGTACTGACCCTTTTGTTGGATTGGGATCATCATATGCTTTTCCGGATGCACTTAGAACGTATCTGGTCGATTTGGATATATGTACTCTGGCTCAAGCTCACAATCCTTGCTCCATTGATCCACAGTATTGGTACTCGGCTTCAGACCTTGACCTCGCAGGTTCCTATGCATTGATGTGGAATGATTTTATTCGGGAACTATCGGCTTCAGGCATTCGTCTGACTGGCTGTTCTGATAAGTTGGTGTGGATTTTCACTAAAAACAGTGATGCTATCACTGCAAAAGAGGCATACAATTGTATCTATCAGTCATCTCTGTTAACGGACTCTATGGTTAGAAGTCCACCTGTATGGCATAAGTCTCTTCCTCTAAAGATATCCTGTTTTATATGGCTTGCACTTCATAACAGGATACTCACTTGGGATAATCTTCAGCGCAGAGGGCTTTCGGGTCCTGGTATTTGTCCTCTATGCCACTCAAATGAGGAATCTGTTGATCATTTGTTCTCTGTCTGCTGGGTTTGGAAATTGGTTTCTGGGTTCGTTATCGATTATTTCAACATAAAGGCAAGAATCTCTGATATACCCTTCGCTGATATGATCTATGGCTGGGTTGGATCTACTCCACAGAGCTCCCCTATTTTCTTGCTGATGTTTAATATGATATGGGTGTTCTGGAAAGCCCGTAACCTGGTTATATTTGAGGGAAAGTTCAGGAACATACTCAGCATTATTCAACAAATACTGCGTACTGTTCATTCTCCAGTGAAGGGGACTGTTTCTATTAAAAAGCACAACAGGAATATTGGACAGCCTCCTGTTAAAATCTTTCCCTGTGGCTTCATGGATGGAGCATCTAAGAATATGATTGCTGGTGCAGGCATTTGCATTTACCTCTGTGACTCCCACTACTTGGAATTCTCAGTAGGAGTTGGACATGGCACTAATACCAAGGCAGAGCTGCTCAGTCTCTGGGCACTCCTGCACTTATCCCATATGATGGGGATTCCTCTTGCACATGTGTATGGTGATTCTCAGATAATCATCAACTGGGCAAAGGGATCGACTGTTCTCTCCCCACCTGAACTTGTTCATTGGTGTAGGGAGACTAAAAAGCTAGCCTCTAGCTTCCAGGAACTGTCCTTCACTCACATATATCGAGAGAACAACAATATTGCTGACCGTCTTTCTAAAAAGGCACTTTCATTGCCCCAAGGCAAGGGCTGCTTTATGGAATATGTCGAGAATCTCCTGGTTTATTCTGATTATATTCAGCTCTTTTGAGCATGTCATTGAGGTATTCACACATGCTTTGCATGTAAATTTTCTGGTATGATGGGATTTCCCTTGACTATGTAGCTGTTTCTCTCATGAAAGTCCATCTCTTTAGATCGCTGCTCAGAGTATTATTGGCTCTCGATCGATGTGACTGATCCGACAGTCCTCTTTAAATGATGAGACAGTATTCTGATGGGTTTCTCTTGATATTATGTGCCATTCGTCCTGACTAGATCCTTGGGTGGCAGTCACGGCAATATCGGGATGATGTATGTTTTAATGTCTTTTGATTCAATTGAATAACAAGGACAGGTTTTTTCTTCTTGGAAAAAAAAATGTAGCAAACCATGATAATAAATAATCATTAATTGTTAAAATATTGGGGGTGTTAAGGTAAAATAAGAGAGGATGCATTCCTTAATTTTGTTTGAACTAAACATTGAATTAAATGTTGTCTTTTAGTTAGTTTAATTTCAATAAAACATTTTCATGAATGAATTTTACATGAATTAGATAAAGTCTTTACTAAATGGCAATGAGATAGTTAAAAATAAACTGTGTAATCATCGGTACATCGATAATATTATGATTAGTGATTTCTTTTTATAATCGATAAGATTCAAGAATCAAGTTTGAGAATCTAAACTTGAATTTGAGAATAAAGATGGTTATTGTAATCCTTTGAGAGGAGATTGTTAGCTCCTAGTAGAGCTATTTATATTCCTGAAAAGAAGCAAATTATGAGCTTAACCTTAGCATTCAATAAGATGAAAATTAGCAGTGGATGAGCTGCAGAATTGTAACCTTCCTTTTGATTAAAAATAATAAAAAAACATAAGAATTTTGGGTGGACGTAACCCCATGGATGGGGTGAACCACGTACATTTGTGTCCCTCTCTTGTTTTTTTGTGTGTTTTTATCACTTCTAAGTAACCCGAGTTAATGGTTCACATTTCGGTGATGTTAAAAGGGTACCCACTTTTTTTTTGCATATAATGAATGGATTATGAATCATAGTTTTGTACACATGAAGCATATTGTTGTTTAAGTTATAAGAAAAGCAAAAGTAATAGTATTGTGTGTAGATTTTTCACTAGTTTTCAGCCACCAGTTTCAAGTAAAATTTATATCACTGTTTATGACATTCTCAGAAAAATAAAGTGCTGGAAATAAACAAAAAATTTCAGACTTAAAACACTGCTGTAAACAATCTTTTCAGTGACAGGAAATAAAAATCAGCACGGCATTTAATCACACAGAACACTAGGATTTTTGGCCAATGGCCCTGGAAAAACCCACTAGGGGAAAACCAGTCAGAGAGAGAGAGTATTTTTATTTTTCAGGAGAAGTTTATCATTTACAGCAATACACAAAAAATATCAAACCAATTTATCTCAACCCGGAAGATAAATTTTTGTCTTGATTTGCGTGTCGAGTAGAAAAAATCAAACTCAGATTTTTTTCTTCTGTTTTTTGCCTCGATTTTCATGCCACTGTATGGACCTTGAAATCCGTGCCCAAAATTTTTCTTCCTAAAAAACTGTGCCCAGAAATATGCCTTGAAAATTGTGCCCGCTGCCTCGAAAACTGTACCGTACGGACCAGAAATAAATGTTGTTGTCTTCTCCTCGATTTTTGTGCCCTCTTTCCTGTTGTCATTTCCCTCGATTTACGTGCTCCAAAATTTTTCCTCTTGCTCAAGAAAAATGGAAATTTTCTCTCTTCTCTCTCTCAGCTCTCTCTTCTCACTTCAATCTACAAAAGTGAGGCAAAATGCGTTTCCCATGCCTTTTTGAGAAAACCCTAGGGCGAGTCTAATCTAACGGTGGAAATTATATTAGATCAAGGGCTGAAATTAAATGCTCATATTTTATTTCTAAAATATTAATTTCACTCACCCACTTAAATTTATCAAAGAGTGACTTTAATGCTCTACAGTCAAATTAAATGCTTTTACTTAAGTTATTTACTGCAAGGGTCACTTTATGTCCCCTCTCTAAGTGACTAAGGAAAAAGTCACTAGGGGAACACTTCCCTAGGTACAAAACTAACACTCCCTCTTACCGAGGAAGGTGTTCTGCACCACTCCCAACTTGTCTATGAAGAAGACAAACTTGCCCCTCCCCAAAGACTTCGTCAGTATGTCTGCTACCTGCTCATCTATGGAAATGTATTGAAGAATCACTGCCCCTCTCTGAACATAGTCTCGGATGAAATGATACCCAATCTCAATGTGCTTTGACCTGTCATGGAAAATCGGATTCTCAGAGAGCTGGATGCAACTCTGATTGTCACAGTAAATAACCGTAGGCCTAAGCTCCCGACCAAATAGATTCACCAGCAACTTGTGAATCCACAAGGCCTCGCAGCTAGCCAAACTGGCTGCCATGTACTCAGCCTTTCCAGTACTCAATGCAACGGACTTCTGCTTTCGACTGAACCACGACACTGCTGTCGAGCCCAAACTGAAACAACATTCAGAAGTGCTCTTCTGGTCTGCCACACTTCCTGCCCAATATGAAACTGTATAGCCAACCAATCTGATCCCCTCTGATCTCCTGTAGTCCAAACCAAAATCCATCAAACTCCTTGGAGGTATACTCACCCCCGTTATCCGATATCAAGACTCAGATCTTCCTCCCTGTTTGGTTCTCCATAAGAGCTTTGAACTCTTGAAACCTCTGCAAGACTTCCTCAGACTTCTTACTCTTCAGAAAGTAGATCCATGTCTTCCTGGAATGGTCATCAATGAATGTCACATAATACTTGTATCCTCTCAAGGAAACATAAGACATAGGTCCGCATAAGTCTGAATGTATCAATTCAAGAGTACCAGCTGACCTGCTATCATTTCTCGGAAAAGCAGTCTTGGTGTACTTTCCCAAAGCACACCCCATGCACACATCACTCTGCCTTGTGCTAAACTCTGGTAAACCTGTCACCATGTGCCTCAACAACCCCAAGGATGGATGATGCAAGTGATCCATCCTCCTATGCCAAAGCTCACACAACTCACTGCTACTGCTATGTGCTAAAGCATGCTGTGGCTAAAACAAGATCCTATACAGTTTCCCACATATCGCTCCAATGGAAACTGAAGTAGATGGTCTTGCAGTCTTGGGAAACATATGCATGTGTCCATCAATGAAAGACACCCCAAGACCCTGATCCTCGATCATGGAAACTGACACTAGGTTCTTCTTCAGCCCAGGCACATACAATACACCCTGTAATACCATGGGACTCATGGACTCCCTCTGAAATGTAATGGTCCCACATCCAACTGCACTGACTACTGAGTCATCTCCCAACACAACCTCCACATTTGTATATGCCTGTGAAATCTCAGAGAACATCTCACGAGCACTTGTTATGTGGCTCGAGGCTCCATTATCTATGTACCAAGTGATGGAAGTAGATGCAATGTAAGAATGGTTTGTCACACAGGAAAACTCCCTCTGCCTGCCAACATCTGCACTGGTGAGAATGGATGCTCTCTCTCTCTCAATATGCCCAGTGCATAGTGAAAGCTCACTCTGAAATCTAGCTGCAAAATCATCGATCTCAGCTGAAGCGGCTATCTACTGCTTCTTCTTTTTCTTGTTCTCACACGTAGCAGTATAGTGTCCCAGATTGTGACATGCAAAGCACTTCACAGTTCTCATATCCTTCTTTTTCCCATCTTGTTGTTGCTTGGCCCCACCCTTCTTGCTCTTCTTCTTCCCCTTCGCTGTCAATGCCACATCATCCTCATCCCCTCTACTAGTAGATCCACTGCACTGCAAGAAACCCCTCCGAGTCTCCTCCTGAACAAAGCCATCACATACTCTGTCCCAAGATGGCAAGTTCTCTCTGGCCACCAACCCCTGAACAAACACGGGCCAAGGTGCAATCACCCCATTCAGGGCTGTCCGCAATAACTCAGGAGCATCAATGGCCACCTCAACAACTGCAAGCTCATCTATCACCTGAGAGATCCTAGTAAGATAAGTCATACATGCCTCTCCTTTTACCATCTTGACGTTCTTCAGCTTCTCTCTAAGTACCATCTTCATGTTTTCATTAGTACTAGCAAACAAATTGGTCAAAGCAGTCCACATTTCATGCGCATGATCCTTCGCTGAAATGTGAGGAATAACATGGTATTTAATAACATCTAAGATTATCCTCATGGATTTAATATCCTTCTTATTAAAGGCTGCAAGTAATACTGCATCAGTAGAAGGATAAATAGTAATGGGATTTGCTGTAGTGTTTCTAACTACTTCCTCCCACAACTCATTCTCCATCAGCACAAGTAAAATCCGGGCTTTCCATCAGACAAAGTTCGCTGCCCCATCCAACCTATCCTTATTTCTCAACCCCACGGAAGTCATTTTCTCAAAGAACAAGTTTCAACAAAATATACTACTGTCACAAAAGTTTTTTTGAATTCTGGAAATGATTGTTTCATTGCTAAAATTTAATTTTCTGCCACAACCCGCTTTGATACCATGTAGATTTTTCACTAGTTTTCAACCACCGGTTTCAAGTAAAATTTATATCACTGTTTATGACATTCTCAGAAAAATAAAGTGTTGGAAATAAACAAAAATTTTCCGACTTAAAACACTGTTGTAAACAATATTTTCAGTGACAGGAAATAAAAATTAGCATGCCATTTAATCACATAGAACACTAGGATTTTTGGCCAATGGCCCTGGAAAAACCCACTAGGGGAAAACCAGTCAGAGAGAGAGTATTTTTATTTTTCAGGAGAAGTTTATCATTTACAGCAATACACAGAAAATGTCAAACCAACTTATCTCAACCCGGAAGATAAATTTCTGTCTCGATTTGCATGCCGAGCAGCGAAAATCAAACTCTGATTTTTTTTTGCCTCGATTTCCGTGCCATTGTACAGACTATACGGATGAACTGTATGGATGATATGGTCCATATGGACTATACAGACCTCGAAATCCGTGCTCAATTTTTTTTCCTTGAAAATCATGCCCAAAAATATGCCTCAAAAATCATGCCCGATGCCTCGAAAATTGTACTGTATGGATTGTACAGACCAGAAATAAATGCTGTTGTCTTCTCCTTGATTTATGTGCCCTCTTTGCTGCTGTCCTTTCTCTCGATTTGCGTGCTGCAAATTTTTTCCTCTTGCTCAGGAAAAATGGAAACTTTCTCTCTTCTCTCTCTCAGCTCTCTCTTCTCACTTCAATCTGCAAAAGTGAGGCAAAATGCCTTTCCCATGCCTTTTTGAGAAAACCCTAGGATGAGTCTAGTCTAACAGTGGAGATTACATTAGATCAGGGGCTGAAAGTAAATGTTCATATTTTATTTCTAAAATATTAATTTCACTCACCCACTTAAATTTATCAAAAAGTGACTTTAATGCTCTAAAGTCAAATTACATGCTTTTACTTAAGTCATTTAATGCAAGGGTCACTTTATGTCCCCTCTCTAAATGACTAAGGCAAAAGTCACTAGGGAACATTTCCCTAGGTACAAAATTAACATTGTGATAACTTGAATAAATGATGGAAAATGTATATAAGTGTTGTTAGATCTTCCTTTCATAAGTTCAAAGAGTTATACTTAAGTTTTCTTATGTTAAAAGTACCTTGTTGAGATGTTTGGCTCTTAAACATATGAGTAAATAATTGCAAGTGTTATATACTAGAATGTGTTTTCCCCTTGTAGTAATAAAGGATACATTAAGGATGAATATAACGTTAACATGTTCAATTTTTTTTTACCACATCTCCCAAAAGCGTAAAGTGGAGTTTGGGTTTGTTACAGATGGTATCAGAGCAGGTTCTCAACACTAAGACCTAATGGACTCACCTACATACAGGTAAGTTGTGAATTTTGTGATTTGAATATGATATTTTATGTTGGCACGCATTCTATAGAAAGGACATTGTGCAAAAGTAAATGTATGAAGAGTGAACTTTTGTCTGAAGATTAACAAGGTGATATGTTTAATTTACATAAGGACATACACATGTTATTTTATATGCATAATGATGCGTAATGCACAGTTTTATATGTCTAAATCGCTGAAAATTTTGCTAGAAGAGTTTCGTGCATAGTGAGTTTGTCTATGACAAATGACTAATGGATACATGATGTAGTTAAAATGATAATAGTTTAAACAATTTCATAGATAATCAAAGATTATGACAAGTAAGGTAAAAGTTATGATTAGCATAGTGAAAGAAAAGTTAATGAGTAACATATGCAAGTAGAAGTAACTAATACAGAACTGTCAACATGACAAGTTAGACTATAAGGACATGACCTTGATTTCATGTAAAGTATGTATGATAGTTGCACAAGGATTGTGCATAAAGATAAATATCATTATCTCTAGATTATGCATTTTGTAAAATATTTATGTTTAAATGCATCAAGGAAGAAACTTGTTGATATGTAGCTTTTACGAATGTTTAAAATACATTGACAAAATAGAATATCATGTGAATAACCTTTGCAAAAAGTTGTTAGTGTAATGTACATGTACATGTGTTAAAAAGAAGCTTCACACAACTGAAGTGGAGGTAATGTAAATTGGTAATGTCAACTCAAGCTTATATAAAGTAACGCGCAAATTTTGCTTAAAGTGCAAGACAAAGAAAAGTAGCTACGACTAAAACTGTCAATAAAAAAAATTTGCATTGATATTATACAAAAGTACATCTTATTGCATTAAGATTTTATGAACATCCAAATAGGAACTTGTTATCATATAGTTTGCTTTATGAGGTAAAAAGAAAGTTGTGAGCAAAGAATGTAGGTGTGCATGGTTGCAAGAAGCAACGTCAAATGGGAAATTAGTAAGTCGAAAGCGAAAGAGAAATCCCTTGATGGGAAGGTAACATCTAGAATCAGTATGGTTCCTTGAATTTTTTATGAAAGGATAGCAAGATGTTATCATTTGATTAAGAAATTGCATTTATGGAAAAACATAGTTTAGGAAACTTGATCTGCCAAGAATATACTTCGAAAGAAGTTTTGGAAATCTCTATTAAAATGCTTGAGTGTGGTAACCATGACATTTTTGAATTGTTTGTGCATGCATAGATATTAGAAGTATCAAGTTGACCAAGCGATAATGTATTGATTAGATGTAATGGATGTATAATGTTGAGACTTAAGACTTATTTAAACATGCCTTGATGTTGAATGGGTAAGCCTTGTAACACCAAGATTATTGATTTACCATGTGGATATGGTATTGATAAGTTAGTACATAGTTGTCAGTGAACACTCTTATGAGGTGTTAGACTCTATTGAGTGCTCTATGATATTAAGTCCTAGTCCTAGGCAAAGAGCTACCAATGAGCGCCCAGAGGAGGTGTTAGGATCTTAACCAGAACTGCCAGAGAGCACCAAGGTGAGGTATTAGGTTCTATAGTGATATCTTTTGCGATGTTAATATTTCAGTATCATAGGTATGTGGGCTTCCAGGTTCTGTGTAGGAGATACGCCTGAGAGTTGTAAAAATTCGATGAAGGGTATCATCCTTGTATCAAATGAATATAATATATATACAGGTTGAGGAGGCCTACACGTGAACTTGTGGTACCGTGAGGAGATAACCCTTGTGTATATATGCAGGTCAGAACTATTAAAAGAAAATTTTAGCCAAGAAATGCTTGGAACATAAAAAATATATAAGAGGTATGTGTGTGAATTTTATGTTTGGTATTTTACGCCTCATGATATGATGAATTATGAAACATTTCTGAAGAGTTCTATTTGAGATGGATCCTTGTTGGATAAATGTGCTAAGCGATTTTTTTCTATATGAATTGGTAATTTTTTTATTAATAAATGTTTCAGAATATGTGAAAAAGATATGATTACTTATGTTACAAATAAATGTACAAATGATTAAAGATACTTGAGAAAGGTACCATCATGCATAATGTATAGGTATTGATGTTAAAGTGGCAAAGCTACATGTCACGAAAATAAAATACATGAATGGTTTGTTTTAGATTATGAATGTTACATATATTTCATGTATGACTGATAGAAGATGTAGGTGTATCTTATGAATAAGACTAAGCCCTAAAGGGTTGATATGAAAAGCAACAACAACATGTTGCCAAAGAAAACATGTTATCTTGATTAGGAAAACTTATAATTATGCATATGTTTATGATAAACATTGGAAATAACGTATTATGTTTGTGACAAGAATGGGTTGAGATAGACAAGAAAATTTGAAGATACCAAAAGAAATGCCAAGGAAATCCAAGATAAATGAATCTCAATAGTACAAAGAAAAATGTACGTTGAAAAGAAAAAGTTGGAAGATGCCAACACTGAGGACGGTGTAGCTTTGAGGGGGGAGTAATGTAACATCCCCACTAAAAGCATTGTAAGTAATGTTATTTATTTGATAGCCTAAATAATAATAATAATAAATTATTGGGTGCGATCCTAAGTTAAAATCGATCGTGAGATCAAATAATTAAGTTAGGCTTTGCCGATAAGCATATACTTATTTATGATTTTGTAATATTTTATATAAACATATTTTGATAAATTGTATTATATAAATAATAGTTAAAATGTTAAGGAAGTAATCATTTCATAGAGAACTAAATAGTTAATTATTTATATATTAAAAAAGAGGTTGAGAATTGAAAGAAAACAAAAACAAGGTTAGTATTTTGAGCAGTTGCAAAGCAACAAGCAATTCTTGAGGGAATGACACACTCATTAAGGGGGAAGGGAAAACGTTGGGTGAAAAGGAGGGTGTTGGTTGATAGCGGTGGAGGAATAAAGAAAGAAAAGAGATAACAGGAGAGGAGGGGAGTTCAATTAGCTGTCACGTCACTGGTTCTGGGAGGAGAAAAAAATATACACTGTTGCATTGCGAAGAGGATTTAGAAAGGCAGCAGTGTAAGGATGGAAAGAAAAACAACCCAACTTGCAATTTATTTATGGTAAAAATCTTTACATTGTATTTTTGTTTTGTTTTAAGGAATGTAGCTTATGAAAAGAAAGAACAGAGTGTGTAAAATTAAGACTGCCTTGGAATTTTCAAACCCCATCGCTTGGGATTTATGCGATTGTATTGTTGTTCCTATTACAACCAAGAAAAGGATGACCTTTCCTCTTTTGAGTCTATATATATTTCAACCGAGGGTTAACTCTGTGCTAAGTGAATGAGAACAGACTCTTTCACAGGGGAAACGATTCCATATAGTTCAATCGACCTTTGTTATCCCAAGTATTGTATTTGTATTAATTAGCCAAAAAACGAAAGACTGTAGATATAAGAAGGATCAATATTTATAATTTGGAGAAGTACGACATTGCTGCAATAAAAGTGTGGCTCCACAGTGCACACTCTAGATTCTTATATTTATATAATGATATTTGAATGGGAAACGTCTTTTGCTCTCTAAGAAAATTTTTTTATATGTTTCTCATCTTTATGTTAAATGTGCAAAATTAACGAAGTTCTTTATTTTAAACCTCTGTTATGGGAAAACATAAAACCTCTGTTATGGGAAAACATATAACAAAGTTCTTTATTTTAGACCTCTGCTGTGGGAAAACGTATGACAAAGTTTTTTATTTAAACCTCTGTTATGGGAAAACGTATAGTGAAGTTCTTTAAACGTATGACAGTTTTTTATTTAAACCTCTGTTATGGGAAAACGTATAGTGAAGTTCTTTATTTTAAACCTCTGCTATGGAAAAACGTATAACGAAGTTCTTTATTTTAAACCTCTGCCATGGGGAAAAAGTGTACCGTGAAGTTATGGGAGTGTATCTTCCTCTTTCAATTGGAAACAATTCTTCATTAAAAGGCTCTACTTAAATAATTAAGGTTTATATCTTTATTGTTATCTTTTTTATATATTTTAAATATTACATGCCCTAAATCTATTATGTGAGTTGAGGGTTTAATGTATTATTCGTACCATTAGGAATAGAAAGCCCATTCTTGTCTCGCATGGGCCATCTCCTAACATTTGACTTATATTAGAGTATGGCAAGTAAGCAAGCCATATTATGTAGCGAACTATGATAACACCTAATCGTTAATTGTTAAAATATTGGGGGTGTTCAGGAAAACCAGATAGGATGCATTCCTTAATTATTTTGAGCTAAACATTGAATTAAAGTTTGTCTTTTAGTTAGTTTAATTTTAATAAAACAATGGGATAGTTAAGAATAAATTGTGTAGTCATTGGTACATCAATAATATTATGACTAGTGAATTCTTTTTATAATTGATAAGAGTGAAGAATCAAGTATGAGGATCTAAATTTGAATTTGAGAAAAAAGATGGTTATTATAATCCTTTGAGAGGATATTGTAAGCTCCTAGCAGGGTTATTTATATTTCTGAAAAGAAGCGAATTATGAGCTTAACCTTAGCATTCAATAAGATGAAAATTAGCAGCGGATGAGTTGCAGAATTGTAACCTTCCTTTTGATTAAAAATTATAAAAAACATGTCAATTTTGGGTGGACGTAGCCCCATGGATGGGGTGAACCACGTGCATTTGTGTCTCTCTCTTGTTTTTTTTAATTTTATGTGTTTTATCTCTTCTAAGTAACTCGAGTTAATGCTTCACATTTTGGTGATGTTAAAAGAGTACCCACTTTCTTATTTGTATATAATGAATAGATTATGAATCATAGTTTTGTACACATGAAGCATATCATTGTTTAAGTTATAAGAAAAACAAAAGGAATAGTATTGTGATAACTTGAATAAATGCTGGAAAATGTATATACGCGTCGTTAGATCTTCCTTTCATAAGTTCCAAGAGTTATGTTTAAGTTTGCTTATGTGAAACGTAACTTATTGAGATGTTTGACTCTTAAACATATGGGTAAATAGTTGCAAGTGTCAGATACTAGAATGTGTTTTTCCCTTGTAGTAATAAATAATAGATTAAGGATGAATGTAAGGCTAACATGTTCAGATAAAAAAAAATTACCCCATCTCCCAAAAGCATAAAGTGGAGTTTGGGTTTGTTACACTCTCTCTCACTCTCACAACCCCTAACCACCCTCCTACTCTCCCTACCAATAACCACCCCCTCTTCCTCTCTCTCTCTCTCTCCCTCCCACTTCACCTATGTAATGTCCTCTTCTACTTAAGCATCAGAAGCACACGCTAACCTATTTAATTCCCATATGTACGAGTGAGTATTATGGAAAAAGGGAATTGAACGAGGACAGGTAATACCGGGAGTCGAGTAGAGCATTCATTTAGTATTATTAAGTCATCATTATAGTCAAGAAAAGCCTTATTTCTTCAGGTTTAAATTCAAAGAGAAATTAGAATTGCATGCATGCGAAAAGTAAAGTGCAAACCCTAAAAGTGACATGCAAACCCTATAAGTACATGCTAAATCTATATAAGAACTGTAGTTGAATCGAAAATGACATCCATGATTATTATTATTGAGTTTGGTTTCTAGAGCAGTAGCAGTAGGTGCTGCGACAACAACAGTGGGGTTAGAGAGCAAGGTATTCAGCTAGCAAGGGGTTTCGACAGTGAAATCTATTTTCCCTAATCACTTCGGGATATATCATCCATATCTATCATCAACTATTCATCATCTTCGTTCTTGATTCAACAATCCAGTAGAAGGAGAGAGAGTTTATTGCAGGTTCATGTTATGCTGCTGGAGAACAGTTGGAAATACCATAACCATTTGCTAGAACCCAGAAACCCAGTAAATATTTTGCATGCTTCCATAATTCTTCTCAACAGGGTCACACCACCATACTAGGTAATTATCATTCCATTCCTAGAACATTCTGAGCATTCACCAACAAAAACAAAGAAGAAGAGGGCGTCACCCATATAGCATAAATCAATTCGCTAGGGCACCTAGAGGAGTCAGAACTTCTACACGTGTCTCCTTATCTCTCCATAGGGCCTATACCATCATTCCTAAAAAGTTTCAGCAGCAACATACACTCAATGTCTCAAAAATGTGAAGGATAACACTAGATTGGGCATTTTCCTTAGCTTAGGCGTCATCTCCTGGAGGGAAGCACTATCTCCTCTTTATCATTCTTGCATGGCTTGCATGCCTCCTATATATTGAAGGACTATCAACATTATTATTCTTGGTATGTGTGTCTTCTCTCCCTGAAAGTTTATCTCCTATTATTTTTCTAGATCAACTATATTTTAGGGTTTTTTTGCCACGACATTATTTGCATGCAAATTTTTATGATATTTATAGCACATGTAAAGCACCGAAACCTCAAACATACTATCAAACATAATAGAATATCAGTTGGGATATTACTACCTAGCCCTAAACCCCTCTCTCTATGTCTCTCCTGATCCTGCTCGCCATACCACTTACTACACCCTGCCTCCTAATCTCTCTCTCTCTCTCTCATTCTCATACTTCTAGTACATCTAATCCCCCCCCTCTCTCATTTTCATAACTCTTACTAACTTTCTCTCTCACTGCCTCACCCCGCTACTCCTCCCCATACCTTTAACCACCCTCCTC